>OY735203.1:3506950-3521950 GCA_963457665.1 Thysanoteuthis rhombus | reverse complement strand
TAATCACTAAAACCAGGAAACTATATAAGATTTGTTTCTTGTTTGTTTTGTCTTTTTCAGAAAAAGTGAGCGGTACTTTCAATCAATAAGATCTCCGATACATTTTTGGAAGTGTCAGCTTTTTGGAGAAGACAAAAGATTTTGGTTTTCCAGAGGGATGGATACTATTCACGTTCTGAGTTAAACGCTGACCCGAACACACACTTTGCGTCAGTTGTACGAAAGTACGGCTTCAATGTATATGAAAAGGATCATTTCGAATTTTTTTCACATTTTTGATCATATTCAGAAAAAAATGCTGTATCTTTGAAAATGATTTTGGGAAGTCCTATGATAGACTGAAAGTAAATCTCGAGTTAAGCATTATAGTTATATCGTAAATATCACACCCTAACCAACTCTTAAGAAGTGACGCTCATTCAAAGGTGCCAACCGTGTTATTGATTGAAAATGTTTTGGAAAAATTCTAATACGTTTATTCTCACAGGTGACAGAAATCATTTATCTGAAAATTAATCATAATATTAACATGAGGGTGAATAGTAGTCAAAAATAATTGATAAAGACTTACAGCTGTAATCATACTGTAGCTGAATGCAGAAATCAGTCATCCAACAACATACACATAAACACGCACACACACCGAAATAAATGCCAAAATATCTCGGGGAGAATTACTAAAATGTAACAGAAACGAAATTCAAGCTCATAAAATTATTGAATAACATTGAGTCTTTCCACAAAAAACACCGATAGATGTACGTATATGTATAAAGATTACTTTTAAATCTCAAGTTTCATAATTAACCTTGATATTTCTCCAAAAAAGATATTCCCTATGCAACCTTCGGAGTGGTCCAAACTCCTAGTTCAAGAAATGCAGCTTTACAATAATTCATTTCGTAAAAATAAATATGCCGTTGCTCGCGAGTTAACTCTCTACTGCGTCACAAAGAATTAATGTTTGCTGCTGATGATGGCAAGTTAATTTTCCTTACCTTGTCCTCATTAACACTGCGGGGTGCGCATACAAACATGATTACTGACAATAAAAATGTTACCGTGGTTACATTAGAGTATACTTATTAAAAAAAAGGAAAACATTGTGGGTGTGTGAACTGGATGTTAAAACTGGGATGCAGGTGTCGTTCAATGTATATATATATACATATGTATATCGACGATGCTCTTACCATTGAGCTAAACAGCCACCGGTAATGCAAAGGCCGAAATAACTGCTTTCAACCCGAATTCACATCTTGTTTATTCGCAGCCTCTTCGTCTCTTTCAACGTGACAGTCCTGTATTAGGAAATGGACGTATTCGGTCCGACAGAATGAATTATAAAATGCGTTATATCATATAGAAACTTATTTGGAATGATCTCACGTCGTTACACGGTTAATAGATCACTCGCCCTAATATTGCTGTGATTCACTATATATACATATTTATATATACATACATGTGTGTGTGTGTGTGTGTATGGGTATATGTTTCAGAAATGGACATATATATATATATATATATATATATTGTGAACAACACAAATATATATACATATATATATATATATATATATATACATATATATATATATATATATATATATATATATATATATATATATATATATATATATATATATACATATATATATATCGAACGACACCAGCAACCCTATTATATCATCCAGTATACATACACACCCAATGTTTTTTTTAATAAGCTTATGCTGTCACCATACTAAAATTTCTGCATAAATAAAAAATCGCAGCAAAATCGTTCCCTCTCAGTCCACCAAACCTTGGAGCCTAAACACATTTAGATTAGAAGAACTTAATGTTCCCCTAACTATTACCGATCACATAAGATTTCAGCATACAACTCAAATGTGCTCCATTTCAATACTAAGACTAAAAAGATTTAGAATTCTAAAGATTCTAAAAAGAAAAATAATAAAAAAAATAGATAAGCCATCTCGCTAGAAGTAATGGATTAGACATCAGAATGTCGTACCCAACTGGTTTGTCAGGAATCCCAAAACATTTATTTACTCACACTATTCCCTGTAATATCTATTATACCATTGATAAAAAATCCTTAAGATATTGATATGAACGACCTGAGAAAAGTATATATAATAAAAATACAATATTTCTCTCACGCACATGCTCACACGCATAGATGTACTCATGCACATACAGATGCAATGTGCTTATCAATTGTTGACGCTGACTCAGATCAGACATATGAGTTTTGGCTAAATAATAAGATTTCAGCAGCATCCACCTACCACGAAGTAGCTATCATATACCTGCAAACAAAAAACTCTTCTCCTATTCCGACTCATGCACTGGCGATGGGTAAGTAGCCGAAACTAGTTCGCAACAATTAGACGTATATCAAACCAAAAATATCATAAAATGAAGAGAAAAAAAAGAAACTCGCTTTCTTCCATTCAGGAGTAATTTTTTTTTTTTTTTTATGATGGAGGGTCAGTTTTGTCAAACTCAATTTTGTTCGGACCACGGACGGAATATATATATATATATATATATATATATATATATATATATATATATATATATATATATATATATATATATATCAACGATAGTGTATACCGGGAGTCAAAGTACTGTGAAAATTGAATGAATTAGACGATATTTCAGTGAAGGATGAACATAACTCCCGTATCAGCTACTGATATATATATATATATATATATATATATATATATATATATATATATATATATATATATATATATATATATTCATCGAATTTTTTCCATTCCATTCGTCGCAAAAAAAGGTTAAAATCTCACAAAATCCAATGATAAAACCACTAGACTGCAAGTTTGTGTCGGAAGCAGGACAGACATAATACCCGACGTGGACACATTCAAGGCTTGGAATACATGTTTGCGTATTTAGAAGAATGGATCTGAACAGACAGAAAGGACAGAAACTGGTCTGGTTAGTTACTGAATAGAAATTGTCATTTGACCAATGTCGTGTGAGGGGTGATCAATCAAACATTTGAAAAAGAGGTGATAAATGAATAAGTAACTTTGCCTTTCATTAGGCAGTGATCACATTTTCAACAACAAGTATGAATACGAGTGCGATTAGGGGAACATTTCAACATAAACTTGCACTGAAAATTGAAACCCCTTACTGAAATGATACTTGGATGTTTTAAAAGAAAAAGATTTTTTGGACATAAAAAGGAGTAAATGTTTGAAATTCAATATCTCTTGCTCCTTTGGTACGGCATGTATACATAGATATATTCATATATACATACATACATGTATACAAATATACATAGCCAACTGGCTGACCCATCATGGAAATTGAAGAAATCTATTTTGGCAGTTTTGGTGATAGTTTTTGATATGTGCACATAAATACCTACTACTACTACTACTACTACTACTACTACTACTACTAATAATAATAATAATAATAATAATAATAATAATAATAATAATACTGATGATGATGATGATGATGATAATAATAGTTGACCTTTATTCGTTCAAGCATGCATACACTGCTTAAAAATTGCATTCTGTGTCATACTCGAATATCAATTTCGCCCGATTTAATAAATCGTATTAATCGATAATGAATTGATTCAGTCATTCAATCGGTTAAAGGAGCGATTTGGTGAATTCATCCAGTCTCTTCCCGGGGATCAATTGGAATATTTGACGTTTTCTCTGTAATTAATTGATTTGAAAAGCTTTGGGGATTAAATTAATTCTTTCTGTTTCATTATTACAAAAAAAACTACCTGATTTGACGCGCGGACATTGGATTAAACCAAAGTCCCAATATAAATGAGATTTTACTAAAAAGCAATGGTCAAGAAAGTATCTGAGGAGGGAGAAGGATGTTCGAAGCTCAAGGCCCCCAATGGAGGGGGCCCTTAAGAGTTTTACAAGAAATAGTTCACATAGTGCATTTCTACTGATGATATACAATTACAAGCATATATTTGTGAATACATGAATTGCAAAAATGATAATTCAGCTTTTGTGGGTGTCTCTCCAATAACGTGTATTGCACGTTATCAGTCTCCACCAAATCTCACTAAATGTCGGAGGCAGGGAGTCGTCAAGGAGCCATCCATTTCGGTCCCCGAAATCCTTAGCTACACCCCTGGTAGGGTTTGCATTCCACATTCATGCATACAGTGTTTTTCCCCTGCCATCATGGTTTATAGCACCATCTTTTGCTGACATCATCGCTTCTGAGAGGTGTATTTTTCCACATGAATAGATTAACGGAGATCAAGCATGGAACCTAACTAAGAGACAGACCTACAAATTGAGAAGCATACAACGTGTGCATTAGAGAATCATGCTCAACCTCAAGTGGAGAGATCACAAGACATTACAGTATATCAGGAAAAAACAGGAGTGCGAGACATCACAGATCTATTAGAAAACTTAAATGGCAATGGGCAGGTCATGTTGCAAGAATGGCAGACAACCAATGGACATCACGACTCACGACGGGGATCTCCAGAGATCACATGCAAAACCGAGGCCGACAGTATACAAGATGGAGAGATGATTTAGACATATTCAGAAAATACTGGCTCGGCGACGCCCATGATAGAGAAATGTGGCGTATCCTGGGGAAATTCTTTGTCCAACGACGGACGATAAAGATTGATGATGATGATGATGATGATGATGATGATGATGATGATGATGATGATGATGATGATGATGATGATGATGATGATGATGATGATGATGATGATGATGATGATGATGATGATGATGATGATGATGAAATATCGATAGATAAAAGAAACTGACGTCAGAGAAATATGGGCAAGAAAATTTATCGCTCTAGAAAGTAATTTCAATTAATGGTGAAGGTCATCTATAAAACAGCTCTAAATCAAATCCGTTTGAAAAAAAAAGCAGGTTAATTTTCGTGTTTAACCCTATCAAATAGTAAGCGCCATCAATTTCGATGCACTTGAATTCGGAGGTTAATCCTGTCGCTAATAATCCCGCACCAACTCAGAGATCAGAGATAAAAAAAAAATCAATGGTATAACATGTGCGATCTATAATTATGAAGGCGCCGTTAAGGCCTTTTCAAATCATTTTGTAAACTTTTGAGGGGGCTTAGTTATCTCTCAGCTGTAGTGAAGAGAATTCTAGAGCATGTACGATAAGAAATTTCAATTATGGAATCAGGGTATTTATCAAAAGGGCTATCTTACTAAGCTGCAATGTTATGTTTCCAAAAACACATTGGATTAACAACGAGTACACACACACACGCAAACAATACACACAGACACACATCATATATGGTATGAGATAAATGTGTTCCTGCTCAATGTGTTGATATAATCATAAAAACTGTATAGAAACCCCACAAAACAATAATTGTAAGCAAGGTTTTTAATTTCAGCGACTCACGAAAATTGCTCTGAAAACCGTTCGATACAAATTTCAAGGGAATTGTTACTTCCGATTCGCAATAACACGATCCACGCCTAAACCGTGGAAATTGACCCTGGGAATATTTTTTTTTCTGAAAAGGGTTAAAGACTCTCCAGTTTTAAAACACATAACAAGTTTGAGTGTTAGAAATTGGAAAGATATCAAAAATCAGATGCATTTAAAGAGTTCTCGATGTTCAATGTCTATGACACCTCATGATTCCCGTTTTCTGAACGTTTACGTAGGAATCCAATGGAATCATGTTCCATTCTTTCCCAATCGTGATAACCCTGATGAAATTAGTTTCCTGCAAAAGTCTTCGCTATTAGAAGAAGCTGAGAAATTACGCTTTTGCTTTTTGAAGTAATATGTTATCTATTTGGTCTAGATGGAAAGCGTTTTTTATTGTAGCAAAAGCCTGTTTGGATAAATCTCCATCTTCCATTCGATTTAAATGCATATATATATATATATATATATATATATATATATATATATATATATATATATATATATATATATATATATATATATATATATTTGTAATAATGTGTACTTTAGAGAGTGAGACGGACTCGGGATGTATCTATATATCTATGCATGTATGTATGTGTGCGTGTGTGTGTGTGAGTGTGTTCTTGTACGCATGTGTGAGTGTGTGTTTGTGTGGTCGCATGTTTACGCGTGTTAATCCATACTTGTACATGAATGTGTTCATACAGGGATGTGTAATTTTATATATATACGTAGTCTCCGCTGTTGCATGAGTGAAATGAAAATGAAACCATCGGTGTGTCCTTTCTCCATATTTGGGGCACACTCACTTGCTGGGGTAAAATCCTCATTTTAACTCTCTTGACACATGACTTCAGTGTTTGACGAAGCCAAGGCTCGGAAAACCCAACTAATTAGAAGATATGTTCCACTAAATACTATGAGTCGTGTGCGTATGTCTATTTTTGTATACATGTGTTTATATGTGTGCGTAACGGTGTTTGTGTGTGTTTGTCTGTGTGTGTGTCTGTGGAGCAAAGAGGAAACAAACGGTAACTCAAAATAAAATAGACACGAGAGGGAATTATAAAACAGGTATAATATATATTTTTATCATCCATGTATTGGTATGGATTATGTTTAATCCGACAACGTGAGAGTGGAAAGACAAAATTGGAATATTTCTGAGAAGATATGGTTCACTTATTTCGATGTTTTGTTAGTATTATATCTTGACAAAGCTCAGGCGATGAGCAAAACGCCGAAATAAGAGTATCATTTGTTCTTAAAAGGTCTTCCAATATTGTCAATTCACTCTCATACATTTTTATATACACGCAAATTGTTTCGCATCGAACAAGATAAGGGGACAACATATCAGTTTTTCAAAATGTATTTATTTGTTGGTTTTTGTTTAGAATTGATTGGTCCGACATTTTGTTATTCAGCACAGTAATCAAACAATCAAAGCTTGATATACACCTCTAATCAAGAGGAAATTTCCCCAAAGGCTATTACCTGAGTCCTACTATTTGCCCCGGGAGAAGTGATGTCGGAAAACAGTTTAAAATTATTTATCTGGAAACTGTCAAATTTCCTCGGGTAAATCGGTTGAAATGGACGTTAAGCGTCAAGAATCAATAGCATAATAAATGATTTTGAATATTTCAACGTATTTAATTTGAGAAAATAACTTATCCATCTTGATCGCCTGCAGTTAAATATTTTCAAATCGCCCCTGACATAATATAGGTAAAAAAAAAATATTTAAACATTAAGAATCTAAATAAGGCAAATTAATCCTAAGATTATGCTTGAAAAAAGAAATATATAATTTGTTCTTCCATATAATTAGCTGCTAGCTTTATGTGAAGGAAGAAGCTGCAGAACTTGTACAAGTAAAATTTATGTTGTAATAAAGTTTGTCCCATTTGTAAGACGAATTATTGAATACAATTCTAACCAAGAAAATAATTGTTCCCAGAGTTTAGACATTAGATATTATATAAATATTTTTGTAAAATCTAGCACCATGAAGTTATCACTCCAATGCAGATAGAAATTTCATATGCTTGTAAAATTAAAGTATGACTGTTGCATTCTTTTCAGACGATAGACTGAAAGAAGTATAAAGTTATTTGAACCAGACCAAAGAGCGATTTTGTAAAATAGGTTTTATGTCAAATAATTCAAAAGTATTATGTCTTATAAACCAGAAAAGAAGCACAATCGTGAAAAAATATGTAATTAAAGAAGTATTAACGAAAAGAAAGCAATGAATTTTTTTTCAACAAATGCAAGTACGATGTTTCATGATTTGAAAAAAAAAAATATATATATATATATATATATATATATATATATATATATATATATATATATATATATATATATATAGTTTCTATTTCAATCTGCCGGTAAAAAGCATTTAATTGACAAATCAAGGCTCACAAATCACAAAATTGTTTTTGATGTTCTAAAAAAAATAAGAATATAAGGTAGAGTAAGTGCAATGCAAAAACAGCAAATATATCTAACATTCAAAGGCGATAAAATCAAGAAATCTTAATGTTGTCCTACTAATATGAAATAGGCAAAGTTAGCAAGACCATCCTTTAGAATTTGAACGAGAATTGAAAAGTGAATTGAATTTCAACCCACGGAAAAATACAAAAAAAAATCATCGACAGGTTTGAACTCCCCTCCCAAAAAGTGAGTTCATGCTGTTCGACATAATCAACTACCACCCTTAAATAAAAGAAGAGACTGAAATAAACAATTAAATTTGTTAAATCAAGTACCAAAAACAATGGAAACAAAACTTAGAATAATATATCACTGCAAATAAGTATCCTAGTTCAACGAGATGAAACGTAGATTAAAAATGCGACCCAAACAGCTTTGATATCCCCATGAGATCCTGTGACTCTGCAGAAGTTTCTGAACTTATGGAGTTACACATGATAAAAACAGCACAATCATAATAGACAAAGGAAACAGAGATAACAGATTAATAAGTTTGAAAAACTACAATAGTTAGAAAACTGATCGAATTTGAAAAAAATGGTAAAAGCGTTCAACGAAATGGGGTTTGAAATAGAAATTAATACCCAATAGAAATGAGGAAATATTTTAGATGTCAACCTAAACCTTCATAATAACTTTTACGAACTATCTTAAAAAATCAAATGACAAAACCAATTACATTGATGCAGTTTTTAACCACCTATCAAATATCAACAAAGAATACCGACTTTCCTACATGAAAAACACTCAATATTTATAAAAATAATAAGATTGATGAAATTATAGAAACACACGAAAACGCTTTGAAACAAAGTAAATTAAATTCAAAATTAGAATATCACTATCAGAATGATATGAAAAAAAAATGCATTAGAAAAGAAATTGCTGTAATCCACTATTCGATTTAAATGTAAGAACAGATTTCAGTAAAACATTTCTGAACAAAACAGCCAAAAACATCCCTAAAGACAAAATCTTACACAAAATCTTTCATGAAAAAGAAATGACTGATCGGAAATTGTAATCACAAGGAACACATCTCAATTCAAAAGAATGATAAAAAAAACTTTCAAATTAGATAAACATTAAATTTATCAAATTGAAAAGTCATTGAAAAAACAATCAAACTTGCCAAAAAGCGCTTGAAGATAGGTGATTTGTAAAACATATACTAGAATTTAATAATGAAATAAAAATAAACGAAAAATTCTAAAACTAACAAAAGTTGGAGAAAAAAGAATTGTAATTTGGTTGACCCCAACCTTCAATGAGTAGGAAGTAACAAATGTCGGTAAAATCTTTTTCGATCCAGTCGAAAAATGATTCCCGCCAAACAATACATTACACAGAATTTTCAGCTCAAATAAAAATTGTCGTAAAGCTGTGTATAACATGGAAAGAATTATCTGTAACCACAATTATAATATCAAAATCAAATAAATAATAAAAATCTAGATAAAAACTGTAATTGTAGAGAACTAGAAAAAAGCATGCCACAACACAATTGCCTAACATTGAAAATTGTATGTAAAGCTCAAATTTATACACAGACCGATTGAATTGATCCTAAATTCTACATAGGAATCTCAAAATTGAATTTCAAGAGCAGATCAGCTAATCATGAAACTCCCTCTAATCTTGAAAAGTTCAAAAACGACATCTTACTATTTGTTAACTTCTGGAAACTCAGGAATAGAAGGGAAAAAAATCTAACGAGTTTGTTTTTTTTTAGATTTAAGGATAAAAATGAATTATCTAATTTGATAACAGAGATCATAGTCAATTGGTAGCTCAGAAAGAGTTTGACTTTAAGAAAAAAAACTTTAAAAACTCAAAAAACAATGAAAATGTAATAAATATCCCAGAACAAAAAAATGTAGAATCAGAAAAAAAAATCAAAAACGGGAATAATATGATTTCGGAAAATTAGAAAGTAAATGATTTAAAGAATTAAACACAAAATAACCTACGTAGATTATAAACTCTGCCAAAAAATAATAGAAAAAAATTTGGTGCAGATTAAAATGAAATAAAATAATACAATGAAGTAACAAACCTTCACAAAAACACACCAACCAAAAAACAAATTGTAACGTAACATGAATTGCCGAACCTAGATAAAACAATATCACCTAATCAAATCACTCCAACCGTCTCATTTCAAATGATAGTGGAAGTTATCCTTTGGGTATATATGCAGCAGTAAAGCCCAGTCATATTGTCTACCTGCTGAACTGAAAGAAGCGAAATAAGAGTATACCATCGTCATCGACAAAATATATGTATTCAATCGATACATATATGTATATATACGAATAAAATGATTGCATATATATATATATATATATATATATATATATATATATATATATATATATATATATATATATATAATACCTATGGTATGGTACAGATCATGCTAGCAGTATAGCATAATATAATATACTAATAATATAAAGCAACTTCTGATATGTGATGGATTTATTTCATAGAGTGCTCGGAACATTTAACTCAATACTATGAAAGTCAAGTTGTTTTAGAGTAGAGCTGGAAATAATAGGAAAATATAATGTTTCCAATATACTTTTTCAGCTCACTCACTCATTTCTATGGAGTTGGCCCAATTATTTCAACAAGTTTTAATTTGATTTTTCGATTAACTATTTTTATTAGTTCAAAAATTAAAATTGAAAAGCTCTGCACAAAAACCGAGATCTTTTAGCTTTTTTTCGATTTTTAACCGAACTGTGTCTACTACCTACAGTGCTTTTTGCTCTTTCCGTCACGTATTTCGTGATTGTTACTTATCAACTATAGTTGATACAAATCGAACAATATGTGGAAATGATAAAAAAAAAAGGTTGAATTCTTTCTTCTTATTGCACAGTAAAACAAAAACACTGTAATTGTCTGATAAATAATAAGAAAGAAACTGAATTCAGCTTTATCTTCATAGACCATATCTGGAAGGAGGAAGGTGAATACCATCCTCCATGAGAACAGGTTTTGATTATAGACACGGAACACTGGTAGAAATTGACAAAAAATCAAAATGCAGCAAAACATCAAAATGTTGACTGAGTGTATGAGTCAGACAAGTTTGGACTTCAATCCGATGTGGTTTCTGTTACTCGACAAGGGCAATGTATGGAAATCTAGGCCTATCAAGGAAAGAAAAAGATATAACTCGAATCCAACGTTACAAGCGTTGCTAACAGTGGTGAAATCATCTGTTTGCCATCATCACATTCGGATAGAATACCCGAAGAAGACCGTAGAACAGATCGCCAAAAACGTCGTCTTAACAATACAAACAATAATAAGGATAATCGCCTGAAAAAAACTCTTTGATTGTAAATGATCCTTTTCAAAACTATAGACAGTTCCGAAGTTTGGTGATTCTTTGAAATAGATGCATCAAAATTTTGAAAGGGAGATAACCTTGATAGACGTTACATTTGATAAGTTACTGCTAGGTAGTTTTCTTCGGGGTCAATACAGCATGTTGTTAGTGTTGGGGTCAGTTGGTAAGGTTAGTGTCAGGGTTAGTAGACAAGGTTAGTAGGTAAGTTTTAGGCTATGGTTAGTAGGTAGTTTGGGGTTAGAGTTAGTAGGTAGGTCTGAGGTTAGTAAATAGTTTGGGATTAGGGTTAGTGGGTAGTCCCAGATTTAGGATTAGTAGGTAAGTTTGGGATTAGGGTTAGTAGACAGGTTTGAGGTTATGGTTAGTAAGTAGGTTTGTGGTTAGTGTTTTTATCTGTGGTATTTCTTTACCCGGAATTAGATCTTACTGAACAGACAATATGAAAAAGATCTGCCTACGGTTCCAATGCGCCTATTCTATAGAATTACCCTAAGGATTATCTGTATTTAACGCACGTCAGTTTCTGCTGTGGACATACAAGTGTAAATTCTGTCGGAATTTCTCACATGAGAAATTATCGTTATCAGCTGAAATACCCGTCTACGTCGTGTAAAATATTCTAAGAATTAAAAAAAAATGCCCTAAACCTTTTAGACTTGAAAGAAAATGATTTTCCATCATTTTTTACTCTTTACATTTGGAAAAAATTGCCCTCATGCTTGGCCCCTTTAAAAAAGATGTATCTCTTCTCGTCTCAACACTTCAAGGCAGACGGTGAATTTCTCGTTGTTTTAACCTCTTAGAGGAAAAGGAAATCCCTTAACTTTTGACTCTTGAGTGGGGAAATGGCAGTCAGAAACTCCCGATTCAAAACAGTTACCAATCTTGATCAAATATTAGATGAAATGTGAAGGAAAAAAAATGCATTTTCCCCACCAATGTTTGTAGCTTCGAATGAATGGAACAAAAACCTTCGTTGGACGATGTTGATGAGGTTCCACGGGTCTAACTGTTATGGTTTGGAGGTAGGGGTCTCCGATGAAAGTTTGAAAAAATGATAATTAAGGATGGAATTTTTTTTAGTTGAGCGTGGACACTGACTTCGCACTAAGTGACAATTTTATTTTTGCAAAATTCGATTTCAAATGTGGACTGTGAATTTGGACCAGTTGATTTCGAATATGTCATTGTTTTTCTTCTGTGATGCATACTTCTCGGCTCCTAAGAGTGTAAATATTATTAAACTTCACTATTTTATTATCTTGGTTTGGGTTTTATAGATAAGCATGAATGCTTCTGGAAACAGAAATGACCATTCACGACCTTATTCAAAAAGGGGATATTCAGTATCTAACTTGATGAAATACTACAATGGTGTCCAATCAGTAACCACGAATAATTTGGTTGCCACACCTCTGGCTGTTTTTGTGTTCGGCAATCACAGCCATTTGCTAAATTATATTAAGATACTAAATTTTTTGGCTTATTTTTAAAACTGGTCTTAAACTAAAGGACCAATTTGATTGAAAGTTTTTTCAACCCTCCACTAAAAACTGCTCCGGTATTCGTGGCCACAGAAAATTTAATTACTTAACTATTGGCTATTTTCATGTTTTGTTTAACTTTTTCTGGATTATTGTAATAAGCTGATGTACCTGGCGAGTTCAGACTAGAAAGAAAAAGGTTTCCCTTCACTGTGGATCACTTGAAAGAGAAAAGGCTTCCCTTCACTTTTAACCACGTAAAGATAGCAAAAGGTGTATCTTAAATTCTGACCCCTCAAAGTGGTGTAGAAATTTTCCTAACCCTTTTTTTTACACCAGGAGAGGCGGGGAGGGAGAGAATTTCCTCCATTTTTGAACTTTCAAAGGAGGGAAACTTTCCGTTCCATTTCGACCTCTAAGAGTGGAGAAATAATTTCCTTTCTCAGTTGACCACATGAGGGAGGGAAATGTTTCCGTTCAATTTCGAAACACTTAGCATGCATTTAAATCTATGGTGAGAGTAAATGGCCGACAAAAATTATTTTGAAAATATTCAGATGAAAATCAGATAGCGTTCAATTCAGTTAAGTGAAGTTGCTGACTATTGCCTCGGCCATATTTGTCAACACTCAACACATCAAGAATCTCTGTGTCCGATAGTTCTTCAAGTTTACTTTTATGTAGTATAGATTTAGAGCCGACCAATATCCGAAATGGTGTCATCCATTCCAACACATGCTTTTATATTCATAGCCAGTGGAAGGAGACATATTTCACGAAGAGAATTGGTGCTAGTCTAAGTCCACTTTGAATTTGAGTCTGTATTTCTTGACTAATCGCTCAACACAATTTTGTGAAATACAGTAGGAATGTAAATCATGAGATAGGCATAAAACTTGCTGGACAAAAACTGAAGGACCAATTTAGCTGAAATCTTTCATAGTAAATTCAGCCTCCAACAAAAACTTTGGTGTGGGGCGTTAAAAACAAATAAATTTACAATCACGGATGGAGTAAACAGGTTTCATAAAAAATAAGAAGAGTGACAATGCCAATTCAAGTCGAAATTTGAACTCGCGTTGTGGAGTCCATTTCTCGTGATGCTAACCGATCGCCAACCATTTTTTAGCGTTCCCAGACCACCAAGGTCGGTAACTATGTTTTGGATTGGAATAGTTTCCCCACTCAAATGTCAAAAGTGAAGGGATTTCCTTTTCCTTTAAGCGGTTAAAAACAAGCAGAAATGTACAATGGTCTGTTCCACCAATTAATCGAAGGCCAACTTGGGGGCGGGTACAACAGTTCAGGGAAAAGAAAATAGAGAGGGGGGAGGGAAACTGTAACTGTATAACGGTTTGCAGTAAAACTAACGCTATTTTCACTTTCGGAATCCGGGGAATACTTACATCAATCTATTCTAATGAAAGTTTTGAAGAGGATTATAGGTGATGAAAATTTTAAATGTTCATATACATATATACATTGATTTCATAAAGAAGTTCTGGTGGGCAGGCTTGTCTCACAAATCACTACGAGTCTTGAAAATCCGATACCCACCAAGAGACTCACAACAGTGTCCAAAGCCAAGTTATGTGATCGTATGGTGTATCGTATCATGTAGCCTATTTTCCAGTTGATAAGACGCATGTTTTATAGAGCATTTTTCTGCCGATTACTCAAAACAACGCACTGAAACTCGATCCATACAGCTTAACTGTTTTGTCTGTCATCTTTGATAACAATTTACAAAATGTGATGTAGTTAGGAGAAAATGCATCTTATACGCGGCGAAACGCTATACTGTGTCCATTAATAGAAAAGTAACTAATATATTTGAGAAAATCGCATTGGATAAACCGGTTCACGTAAGATCACCGAGGTTAAGCAAAGAGGTAAGACTGGACTGAGCAGCCAGTCTCTTTTAACACACATGCATACACACATACACACTATGAAGGCTACATTACTGTGCAATGTCCTAAGAGCTCTTAAACTCGTATTAGGTGTCTGTGACCATCTTCTTGATCCACTTTGATCGATATGAATAATTAAGCACATCTATTTTAACAAAGTATATGCGATACAAGATATCATTGAACTGGAATAACTCGAAGGTTTGGGCAATCAAATAAGAATATACCGAGAAATAC
>OY735203.1:3481950-3501950 GCA_963457665.1 Thysanoteuthis rhombus | reverse complement strand
TGACTCTTGGCATCCAAGAGAGCACATGTGAAAAAAACAACAAAAGAAACGTTTTTTGATGGTTTCCAGTGGTGTATTCATGCAAATCTTTCAAGTTGTAGCCCCAAAATGTGACTATGAGCGCCCGGAGATACATTCACACAGACATATGAGTAGCCAACTTAGCTGGTTGGTAAGGCAGTCCATTTGTGGGGCTGTATATATATATATATATATATATATATATATATATATATATATATATATATATATATATATATATATATATATATATATATATATATATATATATATATATATATATATATATATATATATATATATATATATATATATAGATAGATAGATAGATAGATAGATAGATAGATAGATAGATAGATAGAGAGAGAGAGTTCTGATCGCCGTCCATAAAAATGCAAAGCTCGTATCAATTATCTTGGGCGAGTAAACCTTCTATTTATATCGCTTACATTTTATTCGCTGATGTAAAGGGGGGTTGGGGGGGTTCATGTAATGTCTTTGCTTTGTCATTCGAGTTAAGCCCAACAGCTGGATTCCCTAATGAATAAATTCCCGAGGCCAACATGCAAAACAAACCAGGAAGGAGAAGAAAGTGTAAAAGGGTTTTCCTAAGAGTTCAGAATTCACGGCGATTGAGGGAATACAGTGAAATGGCAAATGAGAAAATAGGGAGAAGAAAAGGAAAGGAGAGATATCAGGGGAGAAGGGAATAAGAAAAAAAGAGGAGAAGGGAGGGAAAAAAGATAAAGACGAGAAAAATAATGGATGATTCATGTCTTCTAAAAGAAATAAAGGAAGGAAAATGAAGAAAACTGAAGAAAGGAGTTTAAGTAAAGTTGGAAGTAAAATATAACAGTATGAAAAAAGAAAGAAAGAAAGAAAGAAAGGAAGAAAAAAGAAAGAAGGAAGCAACTATAAAATGTAAGAAAACGACAGAAAGTGGAGGAATGATTAAAATAAAAAAGGAGTGACCGATAAAGAAGAAGAAAGATGGAGAAAAAAGAAAGGATGAAAGAAAAAAAGGTTGAATGAATGATTCAAAGAAGTGGTATGAAGTGGAGCGAATGAAGGAAGAACTGAAGAGGAAAAAAACAAGGAAGAGATAAAAAAATATAGGGGAAAAGAAGCGACTAGGAGAAAACAAAACAAAAATGGAAAGAAAGAAAGAAAGAGAGAGAGAAAGAAAGAAAGAAAGAAAGAAAGAAAGAAAGAAAGAAAGAAAGAAAGAAAGAAAGAAAGACAGACAGACAGAAAGAAAGAAAGGAAGAAAGAAAGAAAGAAAGAGAGAAACGACTTCGAACAGGAATAGATATCAGAAAACAACAAGGAAGAAAAGAAGCATGAAAGATAGAAAAGGAAAGTAAATAATAAAGAAAAAATATTTAAATGCAAAAAGAAAACCGGCCTGGTTAGTCACACTATAAAAACCGTCTAATGACATATTTTGTCACCTTGTGTTGGGGCTGATCAATTGAAAAAATTGGGAAAGTAATCAATGAATAAGTTACTTTCCTTGCCTTTTGTGGGGCAGTGATTTTTTGAAAAAATACAAGTGGACACAAACTAAATGATTAATTTTGCATAAACTTACCTTGTAAATTGAACCCTACACTGAAAACCGATTGGGGGGTGTCAAAGCAAAGAGAAAAACGTTTTTCCTCGACATAATGAAGAGTCAGTGTTTAAATGCTCAGTCTTTTAGCTCCATTGGTGCATTCTACAGGCTTAATACATATATAGCTTTCCAGCCAACCAGCCGAACGATTTCGAAAACTGAAGAAACCAATGTTGACAGTTCTGATAGACGGTTCTTAAGAGACAGAAAAACTAAAGAAAGAGAGAAAGGATGATTAGATGAAGAAATGACAAAAACAAAGTGAAGGAAAGAAACGATGAGAAAGAAAGAAAACTAACATATCAAACGAAATATGAGAAGGAAAGAAAGAGAAAAAAAGGAGATTTGAAGAAAAGCTTGATGAATTATCAAAGAAAGAAAAAAATACTGAATTAATGAAAAAATGAATGATTCGTTTTAATACTTCACAAAAAATCCAGGGCAGTCTCTCAATAGTCATATGAACAACATCTTTTTGGGCAGCGGGCCCTGTTGGGGATGAGCAATAAAAAAAATCGGGATGAGATTTGATCAATGTATGCTACTTTTCTCGCCTTTTCTTAGATCACTAAGTAGGTTCGAATGTTAAAGAAAACAGGCGGACACAAATTAAAGGTCTAATTTAACATAAAATTGCATTGCAAATTGGTCTCCACACTAGAAAAATATTTAAGACGAGGGGACATTTCAAAAGACAAAGGCATGATGGGGAATAAATGTTGAAAAAGCAAGCAAGACCAGCTTCAAGATTGAAGAAGACTATTTTGATGGTTTTGTTGACAGTTTTGGTTGGCGGTATCTAACAACGAAGGAATCTAGAGGGAACGAGAAAGGAAGGAAGAATGAAAGAAAGAAAATGGTATTTAAATATTGAAAGAAAACAGTAAAACATGAATAGTTGAATTTATCGTTCACGCCCTGAATCAGTGTTGAGTCTACATGGCGTTTTTTTAGAAATAGTGCTTTTTGAAACATTTGTCATCTTTCCATAATGGATCACCCGAACCACCCGAAGCATTGGACTCCTGAAAGTCTATGTGAACGACCTAGCGCAGATCCCAATTTAGTGTCACGATTGAGCCAAGTTCGATATATCTTTCGAGATATCGTACAAAAGAAGAAAAAAAGTACTCGTAAAAAAGCCAGACATGGATATGTAGCCGACGACGCTTTCCTTTCTGCACATCTACGTACAGTCTCGGGTTCACACATTCTCTGTTAATACGTAAAAGAATTGCTGACAGATGAACATTTAAAGGCTTCTCACTTGTTTGGCTGAAGGATAGGTCTAACGTTCTCCTCTCTGCATTGAGATAACCACCGGCTGCTTTTCTCTTCTCCATTGTAACTTCTTTCTCTCATTTTAATACTTTGACTATTTAACAGCGCTTTCTGCAAAAGAAATTGCTTGCGGCAGTGTTAGTCCAATTCAGCACGATTTTCTCACCTTTCATTTTGGCTACATTTTTTATAGAGCATTCAGATTTTTTACGTGATTCTTTCGCCTTTTATCATTCTATTGGCAGTCTGCGTAGCGCAAAGTACCAGGAACAGAATTTCGAAAGATGAAAGTATTTAGAGAACTAAAAAACTGTTAGAAAGAAATACATTAAAAAAATTGAGATGAAAACAATCCGTTAAATTAGGGGAATTTGAAAAGTGCATGCGAATTCAATCAGGTACAGTTTTTGCCTCAACCCTCAGTGAGCTGTACCAATGAAAAAGTGACTTCTCCGAAAGACAGTATTAAGTATCAAGATGAGATGATTTCAATTACTTGGTACCCATTGAGGTTCGAACTCAATATTCAAGCAATGATCTACCAAGCTCCCTTGCAAAACAACCCACGACAAAAGGACCCCACAATTAGGATAAGAGAAAGGATTTTTTCCACATGCAAATCATTACATTTTTTCTTATATTTTGTTGAGAATCTTATAACTTTTATCATGTCGATTTATCATTCTTACGAGTTTGAAAGGTTCAAGGCCAAATGACATGAGATTAAAAGAGTTTTTTTCAACCATATTGATTTTTTTTTTTTTTGAAATTCCAAAATTTAAAAAAAAACGTTCTAAGAAGACTTTTTTTAAACAACATTGCATTCTTTTTTAATTTCAAACATCTCAAATACGATTTTGGGAAATTTCCGAATTTGCAAGACAAAGGGCAAAATTTGTGTCTGGTAGCGCTGACACAAAATTAAAATTATTAAAAAAAAATATTAAAGAAACTTCCGAAAAATCCTGATAAACTTTGTAGAAAAATTTTTTTTTATGCGAATGAGCCAGATCCTACGCGAAATGACACAAGATATTAAAAGTTTTTAAAACATTCAAAAATATGATATTTCGATTACCGTAAATTAAAACTATTTATTAAATGGGTCTGTCAGAATACCTGTGCGAATTTTGCGAGGATCTTTGTCGAAATTTGATCCTGAAATGCTGATACAAGATTAAAAGTGTAAAAAAAAAGACCTAAAAATTCCTTTCGAAAGAAGAAACTTCCCCAAATCCCCAAAACTGTTTTCAGAAGTGTAGAGGAATTCATATTGATTTTGTAGAAGGTTCTCGGCGAAATGGTTTGTTCAGTAGCGCTGACACAAGATTAAAAAAGTAAAAAACTTTCAATATTCTTTTCAGCAGAATTTGCAATGTTTCAGGCAAAATGGTGTGTCAAATGAATTCTATAGAAAAAGAGAAATTTCCGAATATCCCCCAAACCGTTTTTTGAAGATGCTTAAGGGAACACGGAATGCTGCCAAAATATGTTGGTCATGTAATATGCATTGATCACATCCTATCTGAAATTTTCAATTGCTCACCCCCAACACGGTACGCAACCAAAAGATGTTGATCATGTGATGGTTGTTATTGAGAGACTGACCAGACCTGTCTTGCAAATTTTAAAAATGAATCATTCAGTATTTATTACTTTCTTTGTTAGTTCATCAATCTTTTTCAATTTTTTTTCTCTTTCTTCCTTTTCAAAAGTCTGTTTAATTTATTAGTCTTCTTTTTTTCCTTATCATTTCTCTCCCTCACTGTTTACTTTTTAGTCAGTGCTTCATCTTATCACCCTTTCTCTCTTCCTTTAGTTTATATTTCTTTCTATTGGAGACCATTCACCGGAGGTTTCTCCAGTTCAAATTTTCAAGATTCTTGGCGAAACGGTATGTCCGGTAGCAATGACACCAAATCAAAAGAGTAAATTTTCCATCGTCCGAGAAACTGTCTTAGAAGATGAATAGTTGAATACTCTTGTAGATTTGCGAAGTTCTAGGCCAAAAGTTGTACCTGGAAGCGTGGACATCAGATTAAAAGGGTTAAGAAAAACAAAACATTTCACTAAAAAAAGAAATTCTGAAAATCTCAAAAGCTTTTTTCAAAGATGTTCAGTGGAACTCATGCAAAATTACTAGACTAAATGGTGTTCAATAGCGTTGACACAGAATTAAGAAAATTATATTTGAAAAAAAACAACCAAGAATTCCATTTTGAAAAAAAATAAAAAATCCCAAACTCAAAAAAATAGCATGTTAGCTAGATGTCTAGTAGAGAAAATAAAATAAGAATTTATGCAGGTTTTTTTATAAAAAAAATCTCTAGACAAATTTCTTACATTTTCAAATATCAGAAGAAACTGTTTTTTTGAAAAATGTCTAGTGGAATATTTATGCGAATTTGCTAGATTCCATGCGAAGAGGTGCATTCGGTGGCACTGACACAAAATTTTAAAAGTTTTTGAAAAAATACCCAAAAATTCTGTTGAAAATTCTCGAATTTTAGATATCAGAAACCATTGTTTTCAAAAAAGGTTTTGTCGAGTACATATTGAATTTGCATGGTTTTAGGCAAAAAGGTGTGTCCAGTTGCGTTGAGACAACTAAAACCAACTGAGTGAAAAGAGGAGGATTCCTGTTTGTTCGGCTGCGTGGGTGTCAGCGTCTACTGTGATTCAATCCTAGAAAGCAGAGATCAAAGATAGAAAAACTAAGCGGACAGAGAAAGAGAAATGAAAGATAATGAAGGATAAAGTGAAAGGATTTACGGAAAATGAAAAATGGTGACAAGGAAAATCTGACGATACGAAACAAGAGAAAAACACATCCCAACCAATAATTTCTTTTTGAAATATTTTCTAGTTGGTTGGTCAAACGACACTGTAGATTAGACGAAGCTTTATCATTCTAGTTTCATCAAATCTAGATAGAACCGATTCGTAGCGAGACTGGAGATATGTTTCCCTACAATACTGACCACAGATATTGCGATAGATGGAAATCGAGAAGTGGCGAGATTCTCGGCCAATGGAGAATCTCTGGAGCTCCGCACAGAACGGAAATAGCACCACGCAAATTGGAAATATTCTTGCCCTGGATAAATCATATATATATATATATATATATATATATATATATATATATGAATTATAAACTGTATCATGTTATATACAACGTAGACTGAATAACCAATTAAAGAAAATGGGGCTGCTGCAGAAATCGTATCAGCCACAGATAGGGTAGCTGTTCATTCTATTCATGTTGTCTGGTTAGCGTGATACAGTAACCGTGTAACGACGGTTGATCATTTCGAATAAGTTTCTATATAACATTACGCTATTTATAATTCTATCTGTCGGACCAAATATGCCCATTTCTTGAACACACACACACACACACACACACACACATATATATATATATATATATATATATATATATATATATATATGTGTGTCTGTGTGTGTGTGTGTGTTTGTAAATAAATATAGATTAGAAACGAATCGCTTGCTTTATTAAAGTTGTTCACATGCGCTGGGCAGTGTTACATGATGCTTCTAGCGACCTCAATAACGAGCATATCCTGCACGTATGTCCCCCACGTATGAAGTATTCCTTACAATATATTTTTGTTCTACGACTATTATGCTATACATACATACACGTGAACATATACATATATATATATATATATATATATATATATATATATATATATATATGCGGTGTTTTAGCGCTTACACCAGAAAAAAATAGTGGTATTATCGATGTATCGAGGCAGCAGTTTTCCATTTATGCTATTAGAAACAAGGTACAAATTTTGTCTATGCAACTTTTTCGTCATTTTTTTCTGGTTTGCGGACAATATATATAGCTCGACTCCATCGGCCAAGCCTACAGTTCATATAAATTCAGGAAGTGATAGGAAGAAGGATCCAGGATGGTGCAAAATTATTGAAGATTAACAACAGATTCAGTTACAAATGTGTTTTTGTTTTTGTTTCGCTTCTTTTTTTTCAAGTCGGCAATACAGAGACTCTCTTCACTACCCACCTTTCGAGGATTTCTCTTTTTTTTTTCTTCCTTTTTTTACAGATCTTCTACGCAGCTTAGAATCAACATGCATTGAAAATAATGTTAAGTATTAAATTTTTAATACTGACTGAAAGCCATAACATGTTTTGTTTTTTGTTTTGTTTTGGTTTACAGGTAAAATAATAGGAAAGTACCACAACACCGTATAAGAAAAGCTGTCCACGTGACTATCATGAGAGGTGGGAGGTAAGGGGTGTGATGATGAAAGGAAAGAAAAGTGAAATAGATGAATATGAAAGGAGGAACTGAGAGGAATGGAAAGAAGGCGTGAAGGGTGTGTGAGATATGCACTTGAACGGGGTGAACAAACCCTAGATGCATCGCAAAGACAAGATCTTCCTGCGGGAATCCCGATAATTAGCTTTTTTTGTGGTCTCGCCATAGGTGGCGTTGCTGTAACGAGATCTCACCCCTTCACGTGAATCGGCTTGGAAACTGTCTCCGGTAGATCTTTCGTCCTCGGTTTTAGCATTTTACATTAACTGCATTAAGGCTTTTTTTTTTTAACCCAGCTTGAAGAAGGGGAGGTGAAAAATGGATGAAGCTTTTCTTTTCCTTTTTTTCTTCTACCATGATTCTCTCTTTTCTCCCATAAAAGATAACATGGATCTTTTATCCCTCCCCTTCAACATACCCCCTTATTACTCCCTGACTCCCTCTTTGTCTCTCTGTTTCTCTCTCTCAATTATATCGAATAGTAGAGTGTTGCCTGTCATATGACGATGTTTTAATGTTTAGAATATATTCATGCCATTACGATTAATATAAGTTTTGTCATTTTTGCGCATCCATACTTCAGGCGTCCCTTGAGATGTTCCAAAAGTTTAAGCAGGAATTCATCATTAATGGAGGTAAAGTAACTCAACGCCCTCTTGACCTTTGAATTGAGTTGACTGATAACAGACATTCGGTATAAACGAATGTATTTTTCATTATATTTGAAGTTAAAAAGTTTTTCAAAATCCCGTTAAGTTATTATCAAATTGACTGATTTTAATCAAATATTGTTTTTATAACGATCGCCTGATTTTTTTTTTTAAATTACAGAGTTGAAATATTTATGTTAGAAGACATCAATCATGGCGTAATCCCAGTATTTGTGGATGAGAAAATTCGACATGACAAAACATTTAATTGAAAACCTGCTCTTAATACGTAAAAGTAATTTTCATCATTACTAACTATTTCTCACCCTATCTTTTAACAGTTGAAAGCCAAAATTAATCTTTAAAGACTATATTCAAATTATGACAATACGATTATATCATATTATTTTATCAGTGTTTATTGCTGCAATTTCTTCAGTTTTTAGTACCTATTTCAGATAAACAACGTATACATGCAAAACTTTGAACCAAGGTGAGAATTTCCGAATCTCCGGAGGAAAATGCCAATTAATTCATCATTCTAGTCTTTCAATGAATAAAACATTTCTTATCTCAAGTTATAAACATAATTACCCAACCAGAATTGTTTCCGAAAAGGTTTAAAATGACTATTCAGATCAGATATTCCAATCAGTAAATTAAAAACCTCTTCAAAACTAGAGATCCAGAGCTAATTTTACTGATTTATTGGGGATTTTTTTGAATTTTTTGTAGACAATGTTTATTGTTGATACTTTGTGGAATTTGTTGATTACTAAATTCAATTCGGTTGGCTTTGGATCAAACTACAAGGGAATTCATCAGGCACTTCATTCAGAGCAGCTAAGATGACAGTTTTGAGTTTATTGACCGTATCAAATTTCCTTCCTCCTACAACACATTCCTTACAAAGTATCCCCATGCAATTTCAATGATATTGAGATCAGAGCTGTTGGTTGGTCAGATCAAAATGTTTATAATTACCTCTTGGAGAAATCTTGAATCATGAAACATGCTGAAACATGAACCGTAGGCTGCCAATGCAAACTCCTTCAGTTATTGAATTTTCCTCTCCTAGCAGATTGGCGTATCAATCTGCGCTTAGATGCTTGTAAACAAACTTGCGTACTATCTTCCCACCATATCCTACAAAGGCCCAAGTGATGAGCTCATCGCGTCCGCTTGATCAATTTGAAGAGGTTTCCTTTGATAATTGTGGTTCATTCCAGTAATACTGAAGGCCATCTACACCTTCCAGATTGAACTTATTGGCTGAGGTGAGGACGCCAATCCTCAACTCACATCTGATGAAGTCTTGCGAATCCCAGTCGGTGTTAATTGTAAATTATTTTCAGAGCTGGACAATATTTCTCTGTGGTTGAATCCTGACCTCACAATTGTTCGTCTGTCGTTATCTTTGAAAACTTGAACCTCTGCCTGCCTTCACACGAACCGTTGAGGATTTTCAACAGTGCTCTGATGACTGACCTCTCATCAGGATCAGACATGTACTTCGGTTTACCACCTTAATTTCTACCTCCAGCATTACCTGGGTTACGCAAGTAATTTTTACAGCTATGTTGCTTCGATTAATTTTTTTTTCAGCAAAAGCACGTTGTGATAATCCCTGATTCCTAAGCTCAAAAATCCTGCAGCATTCCAAAATGGACAGTTTTGGTCTCCCTCTCATATTTTATAGACTTGACATTGTTATTTCAACAACAACAACAATAACCGATAGATTGAATGGTGAACCCTTTACATTACGTCAATTTTCAACGAGTCTAATGCTTAGTGCCAATGAAAATTTTCAATGTTTAAGAATCTGTCGAAACTGCCCGAATTATGAGCATTCAACTTTTTAATTTCGGACATTGCTTATTAAATGGCTAAATCTAAAATGGTAATGGATTATTCTAGATAACAATCAATTTATTCAATCATTTATCTCGATTTTAAAGTTTTGTGATGCACAGTAAATCATATGATTTTATGCCAGCATATTTTGGGATCCTGTGAGCAAAATATGAAAGGTATAACGGATCTGCAGTCATGAGTATGAACAAATACATAGCTTCACATGTTTTGCGCGTTACAAAGCAAGGGGCACTGGAGGGTGGGATCAATTTTTGGCTCTATATGAGTAGAAAACTGATCTCCCACAATATGCCAGATACTCTAATACTAATATGTATTTATCATGGGACGATCAGTTTTGACTTGATAACAATAGAAAACTAATTTCCACCCTTTATATCAAGGAACGCCTATACTAATACGAATTAATCATAGAAGGGGCAGTTTTATGTCTAGTAACAATAGAAGGCAGAAACCAACTTTTATGTATTGATCCTGATGGGGATAAGATTTTTTCCTAATAATTATAGAAAACATATCCCTAATTTTATCGATCCCTTAGTTCATGTACAAAAATTCTAATAAAAGTTATTTTCCTTTTTATACAATTTTGATCGGACATATTTTGGGGCTCTGTATGGGAAGTAATGAAGGAGTATCTTGTAGACGTTTTTAGATAAGAATAAAAACATGTTTTCTAGAAATGTTTTCTAGAAATCAACAAACACCAATATTTATGTAGATAGACAGATGCCTATGCATATATTTTTATAGACATATGTTCTGATTTTATCCAGCTTGGTATCTGGATTGATGAATTATTGTAGGGTTTTCAATCTCACCTATTTGCAGCATATATATATATATATATATATATATATATATATATATATATATATATATATATATATATATATATATATATATATATATATATATATATATATATGTATATATATGTATATATATATATATATATATATACATATATATATATATATATACATATATACATATATATGTATATATATATATATATATGTATATATATATATGTATATATATATATATGTATATATATATGTATATATATATATATGTATATATATACATATATATATATATATATATATATATATATATATATATATATATGTTTATGTTTCTGTACTGTTTGGGCTTCTTTGTGACAGAAATGTGTTTGTGCAGCGAATCTTTATTATAGTCTAAGCTTTTCCTAAAATCAACTTGATGTTCAAAGTTGAATGTATCTTGCACTCTACGAAATAATCCCATCATACATCGGACATTTATCAAATTACATAGTATTGCATCCCAGAAACAGTACTTAAACTGGTATCTTGTGGGTAGCGGTAATAAACAAATCTGCTGCTAGATATTATGTTTAGAGATATCTATTTCTACTTCAATTTCACAATTCTCGGAGAAAAAATTCTCATCTAAAAACTGTCAAATAGAATTGTCACCATATGTTTCTTCAGTTTTCAAGTCATTCCGGTTGGCTGGCTGTGTATGTATGTATTTTTGTATGTGTGTATATATATATATATAACACGTACATGCCAAACTAATGGAGCAAGGGGACGGAACATTTAAACATTTGATCCTTATATCCACATATTTTTGTTTTAAATTCAGCCACTAGATAGGTTTTTATTGTGGACTTCAATTGTTGTTGTAAAACTTTGTCTGAATCAGAATCATTATAATGAAGAATGAATCACAAAATTCTTAAAAGAATATGAAAAAAAATACTGTATTTGACGGTAAGACCCGTGGGTATATGAGAGACCCTGCCCCTCATTTCAGCTAAGAATATTATTATTTTTTTAAAGACTAGGGATGAACATTTAAATGAAAATGTAACAACAACATCAAATTCAATTAGAGTAGTCCGAACTTTCGTAAAGCAGGGGATTCTTGTAAAACATTCTTAAAATTCAAATACAAACAAAAATCCATTTTTTAAAAATTCTTATGAATAGAAAATAATTCTTTAAAGAATATGTTGAATTATCCGATTCACGCTTGGGCGATGACTTGGCTCAGCTAGTTTCATAATCTTTTTATTCAAAAGATTTTTACGTGCAAATATTCAATAGCTGGTGGTGCCGTGCAAGCCAAAACTTAGTCATCCATTCGATGTCACTATAAAACCAACAACCGATATGCTCAAATAAGCACCGCCTATATTTCATAGATATATCTACCTGGAGTTTTGATTGAGCGTCACTATGCACCTGTGTGTACCTAAGGATGTATCTACATACAAACTTACGTGAACATTATCTTCCTCGTTGAGGTATGTTCATCTCATGCGTGATTGAAAGAAAAAACACTAGAAGCCACAAATCAGAAACAGAAACAGATCTGGTTAGTCACTCAATAGAAATTGTGTTGTGAAGGACACCTTTTGACGACATGCTTTGTTGGGGGTAATCAATTAGAAAAACTGAAAATAGGGGTGATCAATTGATAAACTATTTATCTCACTTTTTGTTGGGAAGAGATCATTAAAAAAAACTTGGATTTTCAACAAAAAAAACGAGCAGGAATAAGCTAGGGACCACTTTAGCATAAACTTACTTTGTAAACCACCCCCTGAAATCTCATGCAGGGGGGAGTTATGAAAACAAAAGATACATGATAAGGAGTAAATATTGGAATTTCCCTAGTTGTACGGCCTGTACGCATGATTCATGCATAGCAAGCCAGTCAACCAGTTCAGCTTGAAAACTGAGAGAAACCTATGATGACAGTTGTGATGACAGTTTTGGTTGACTGTTTCTAACAGAAATTTTTAAAAAATATGACGAAAATTCATCTGCTCATGATTTAACAAGACGTGGTTAAATCTCTAAGAACTACTTGTACGGTGAATTACGAAGAAGGGTGACGGTGACCCAAAAAGAATTAGGGAAAATACGCCAATGATACAGTGCGAGGGAATTGAATAAAAAATAATGAATGAAGTCCGCCCTGACGACACTTGTCGCCACCGCTTATTTTTCTCCCCAAATTATTCCATTTATTTATTTTCTTTCTTTATTGTGATCCGAGGTTCGTAAAAAAGGCTAAACTTGCACGACGGCCTTTACTGAAAAGAGTCCCTGTCGTATGCTTTTTTTTAAATCTATAGGCAGTAATCACCTGCGCGGAAGGACACGAGTCGTAATTCGGCTGGGCACAATGTCTCAGGTCTTCCATGTATAAATGAAAGCTCTGATCACTTCAAGACGACTTTGTCGTCGTTCGACATATTGAAAAGGACGACTTTGAAATGTTGAGCCCGAAATATAAGAAAAGGACAAATTATTCGACCTATGAATATGATCACTGTATATTCAAATCGAAGGGCAAAGGAAAAAATATTATATTCAGTCTCTTTAATTTTTTGGTCTTCTGATTTTTATTTTGCAAAAGTCATAATTTTGCATTTTTTTTCTTATTTCCTGATACCTCGTTCTTGGACTTGTTTCATTTTTTAATAAGTTCCCTTTCTTCATTTCTTTGCTTATTTTATGATATCTAATCCACATCTATCTATATTTGGATATCTATTCGGATAACAAGTATTCATCTCAGTCTGTTCATATCTATCTATCTATCAATCTATCTATCTATCTATCTATCTATTCATATCTATCTATCTATCTATCTATCTCAGTCTATTCATTTCTATCTATCTATCTATCTATCTATCTATCTATCTATCTATCTATCTATCTATCTATCTATCTCAGTCTATTCATTTCTATCTATCTATCTATCTATTTATCTATCTCAGTCTATCCATTTCTATCCATCTATCTATCTATCTACCTATCTCAGTCTATTCATTTCTATCTATCTATCTATCTCAGTCTATCTATTTCTATCTATCTATCTATCTATCTATCTATCTATTTGCCTATCAGTATTTCTGCATATCTAGTTATATATCCCATTATGTTAATCATCTATTCCAGTTTGCTTATATGGTCAAATATCAGCCAATTTCAGTTCATTCATATCTATCCCTATATTTCCATACAGGTATTTATCAAGGTTGACCAGGTTTGGCACAAGGCCACAGGTGTGTTGGACCCTAAGGAAAATTGCACATCAGTAATTGTCTGCTTGACTAGCTCGCTAAGTTTACATCTCAGCAAGTGCTCTATCTATCTATCGATCTATCTATTTCTCTTTCTCTTTCTCTTCCTCTCACTCTCTCTCTCTCTCTCTCTCTCTCTCTCTCTCTCTCTATATATATATATATATATATATATATATATATGTATATATATATATATATATATATGTGTGTGTGTGTGTGTGTGTGTGTAGTAAGCTAAACTTAATACAATGTTTTGACTTCTACCAGGGCTCAAACCAGGGCTGCTAACAGCTTTTCCTTTAAAAAAAATTATGCATCCAAATAATCCTACCTTTTAAACCAAAAAGCAAAAAGGTGTAAGTCAAAAAAACAGTTTCAAATAAATCATTTATCAGCTGTTACAAGTCAGTTACTACGTAAGTTGCAATTATATTATTTTCCTTTTGATTTTATAATTATTGATCGAAATCGTTATGTTCCAGGTTCAAATACCTTCGTAAGTATGCATTGTATATTAATCACATTGTATATGTTTCACTTTTGCTAATTACTACGTTCCCAATTAAAGGGAATAATTTGCTAAAATAGCTAACTCTAAAATGCAGAATAACCGGATCGGTATTGATAGCTTGGATACATTTAGAATATGGCTCACAAAAATGTGGGGGCCGATGCCTTTTTCCAGGGAGAGACAAAAAGATAAATTCTGGGGATGGGGTCAAGAGGATGTATCCGGAGGGTGGGGGAGAGAGAAAACTATATAACCTAATGTTGGTTTTCAGGTAAAGGACTAGAGATTGCCTAAACCGTGACTCGTTCTAAGCGGACACTGTTTATAGTGACCTCTTGATCTGCAGCCTCTGAAGTTTCAACTTTTAACCCTTCTTGTCCTCGTTGAGGAGACCTGATCCAACGGATGCCCAATGGCCCATAGCATACACTACATTCTTCGATTGAGTTTGAAAGCTAACAACTCTCACCTGTTGGAAATGTGCAACTGTCCCGAAGCAGGTCAATAATTGTCAAAATAGAAACATATGGAGTAACACACACACACACACACACACACATATATATATATATATATATATATATATATATATATATATATATATATATATGATTATAAATTACATCATATTAAATAGAAACTCTTAATTGGAATGATCTCCCATCGCTACATCGTTAATGTATCACTCAGCTTGGACAACGTAAATGAGAAAAAAAAGAACAATTTAAGAGTTGTGACGTCCATCGGTTGTCGACTATTCTTGCAACATGATCGGTCCATTGCGATTTAAGTTTTCTCATAGATTCTCGAACGTCCATTTTCTTCCTGATACACAGTGCTGTTTTGTGATCTTTCCATGTGAAGTTGAGCATGATTCTCTCATGTGCACGTTGCATGCTTTTCGGTATGTTTCTGCATGTTTCAGTTCCATAAGTGACTATCGTAGGATGTACTGGTTGTATACTCTCCATTTTAAGATTAACAGGATCTTCTCGTTTTTGAAGGTCGAACTTGCTCTGCTGAAAGCTTGCCTTCCTAGTGTGATTCTTTGCTCAATTTTTTTTCTTCTGTAGGTTTCATAGAAGTGCATCGTCCTAGGTAGATATATTGGTCTACTTTCTCCAGTTTTGCAGCTTCGATTCTGACAGTTGTATCTCTATTCTCGATGTGGTTGTTGTACATGACTTTCGTTTTACTGAAGTTCGCGTGTTGGCCGACTTTCTTGCTTTCTTTATTTCGTCCAACTAGCATTAGTTGGAGGTCGCGTAAGTTTTCTGCAAAAAGAACAATGTCGTAAGCAAATCTGAGATTGCTCAGATTCTCGCTGTCTATTTTGATTCTCTTATTCTCCCAATCCAGGTTTCGGAGGATCATCTCGAGGTAGGCTGTGAAGAGTTTGCATGAGCTGGTATTATACACACACGCATATATATGTATATATATATATATATATATATATATATATATATATATATATATATATCGCATCAATGAATCACCGAATCGAAAAATCATCTAAAAGAATAGGTCTTTCATCTAAATTATCTTTTTGAAAAAATACCAGCGAAGGATTCTTGGAAAGAACTGTTGCCTAGTGGTGACCGTTTCAAAAAGATGGCAGCCTCTAAATGTGACCAAAAGCACCCCCCGCCCCCAAACACACACAGGAACTAAAAGAGAAGAATCTATAGCCCACTTAGCTAGTAGGTCGAGCGGGTCATTTGTTGGTCGAGTGTGATTCGATATGGATAGAGAAAGAATGAAAACAAGAAAAGAGAAAGAAAAGTAAATTACGTAAAGTTAGACATGAATAAACATACACGTATACATATACATAGAGAGAGAGGGGGGAAGGGTACTTGTGTTCCACATAAAAGCCCAATGAATTTAAGAGATTACTGAAAAGTAGGGGAAAGCCACACCAGTTGGAGATTACTTGATATTTGATAACTCGCATATTTTGTAAAATGGATTTGTGCTAATAGTTGTATTTCTCAGCTCAGAGGAGATTTGTTTTACTGGTTTCAATTATATCATCAAGAGAGAAATAAGTGTCTCCTAAAGTGATGGGTGTTGGAAAAAGGATCCTATGATAAATCTGTCATCCGTAGCGGAGTTCTTTCTTAAAATTTCATAGCATAATTAGAGTGGTGGAAGTCCGGAGAATCAGGGAGTGGTTAGTACGGCCCTCCCCCGGTTTCTTTGGTCTATTGGGCATAGTAGTACATACATACATACATACATACAAGGACACCCACACAGATACACGTATAAAAGCATGGATAAGCACATACTCATGAATAATAATGTGCACACACACACAGACACACACTCACAAAAAATATACATGTAGACATGCACACATATAACAAAGAATATAAAATTCTAATTATAAAGTGGTGAATGGTTTGATTGAACGGATAATTTGAATAAGGATGAATTTAAAAGTTACGACGGACGAAACGAAAAAATGCCTGGGAGATATACATATACATAAAGAAACAGACCTCATGCATACCTATACAAGTACATATACATGTATATCTACACCAATACATACAGGTACATGCACACACATGAATGCACACACCCCGCGTATCCATACAAACATATGCATATAAGTGCACACAGAAGAACCAATGCATATGTATGTATACATACATACGTACTACACGCATGTGTACATACAAGGACACAAATATACACATCACTTCATACACAAATATATCCTCAAATGCCCACATATGTAGATATCCATCCGAATATGCACATACATGCACATACGCATGTATGTATGCATAGAAAAACATATGCACACGCACACATAAATGCACAAACATGCATACATAAACATTTAAAGAAAAGGTCTTCATATTTCTAGTATTGTTCTGCTCGATCTCACTTGAGAGATATATCAGGGACGTAGAAATACATGCACCTGGTATTCATGCACATGTAACCCCTTACGAGAAGGATATAATGTTGGCATACGTGGATAAACAAACACATACACACATGGAGATGCGTGTATGAACAGACATACATATGCACAGAAGAGGGGCTCGAGCGTGTATATCTAAAGCAACTAAAGGTAATTAGACCAGAATGGAAGAATTGTGATTAAAGACGTAAAGCTTTCCCAAATATATATATGTGTGTTTGTGTGTGTGTGTATGTGTATGTAAATAGCATTGCTATTAGGATATGGTTAGTGGTGTGGGGAAGGAGAATCAATTTAGTGCTATTTAAACGTATTGAATGAAGTCTCGGTGTGGTGAGGGATTGTAAATTGAAACTCCACATCTACTAATTACAATTCAAGGCGCATTTGAAACATTTGATGAAGATGCTGTCTTTTCATCTTGTTTGTACGGGAGTGTCTGACTTCATTTTGTAAAATGAGATGATTAAAAATATAGATTCTGATGAGATGCAATCGCCTACACGCTTGCTGACTTAGAATTCGAGTTGATGAGTCTCTAATCTATAGTTCGTGCACCGTTGTTCTATTTCTAATGAGTGTGGTTTTCCCAGTATATTATTTCTTACATTCCTGGCGAATCATGGCATGAATAATTTTTTATTTTTAAATTCCAGATTATGTTGGACTGGAAGTTTGTTTGTTTTTCTTCAATTGAAAGTATGTTTCTTTTCTTCTTGGAGGTCCACATTTGAGACCATTGCGTTTAATGATTGCTTTCTCTGCAAATTTTTTTTCAGCAAATTTGACTTTCACATGAGTGTTTGAAATTGGGAGGTTGACGTTTACAGTTGATTATCGTGACTTTTCAAGAAAAAAATATTACTTTATTTTCGATACTATTGTTTTATTACTTTGAAAATGTTGGGATTTTGTGGATAGTGGGAGCTGATCAGAGCGATAGTAGTTATTTTGTTTGGTTTAGTATTTTCTGTTAATAATCTTTGTCTTCCAAATCTTCTGGCTTTTTCAATTCCTGTTTAAAAGTGGGTAATTTTGTCTGAGAAGGAATTTTTGTAAATCCGTAAGTCAAGAATTTAATCTTTCCTGTTTCTATATTAGAGTTTCCAAGTGTCGTGATCCGAACCTTTGTGTGTTAAGAGTGACAGAGAGAAAATAGATTGGCTTCATTTCTGTCAGTTTGTATTATATGTCCGTTTGGCTTTCTCTTCCATTTTTTAAAAATAATTCTACAGTCCAGAAATGGCGATTCGTATTCGCCAAATTCTATCGTAAAATTGATGTGTTCATCTAGGTTGGTCAAGGTTTGGTGTAACTGACGAAGATCTTCTTTCAGTTTGGCCCACGTTAGGAAACGATGGTCTAGATCCTGTTCCCCTGATTCTTTGAAAATTCTCGAAAATACTGTCCCAAATTGTTCGGATATTTTGTTGTAAAATTTTCTTCTGGATGTCCAATAGTTAATATGGCGTTGGTTATGGTGACTTTGGTTCCCATTGCAATTCCTGGGGTTTGTCTGAAGAAGTTGTCCTTAAATTGGAAAGTGTTGGTTTCCAGTATGAATTTTATAGATTCTAATATGAAATTCCTACTAAATCCATTTGATATCTGATTGAGACATTTGTTCATACTGAGTCAAATTGCTTCTCATCTTAGTTTGTGGCTTATATTTGAATATAGTGATTCAACATCAAAGGAAACCAAAAGAGTTTTACTGTCTGCTGTTTTGGATATTTTGTGTAAAATATCTGTTATGTGTATTAGGAAGCTGGATACTTGTTTGGTCAATCGTTTCATTAAGATATCTAACAGGTCACTCGGCCTGTTGAATAGACATGAGAGACCTGCTATTATAAGCCTTAATTTTTAATCTTTGATTTCCGATGTATTCTGAAATGGTAGATTTTTCACAGGCTCTTTTGATTGTGGTACTCTTGTTGGCTTTCAGAGGCCGTGAACTTGAATTTATTTTACCGCAAATTGTTGTCGGTATTTGTGTTCTTTTTCACTGAGACATTCTCTGTTTCTCTATATATCTATTCTAAAGAATCTGGTCTCTTTTCCCGGCGTCGGTCTCAATTCTTTTGACATAATCCTGGTCCATTAGTATATTTTCCAACATTGACTTATAGTGCGATTTGCCCATTAAAACAACTTCACCTCCCATATCCGCGTCATTAATGAAGATTGATTCATCTGTGAAGAGAGATTTTTCTCGTCAACGCTGACACTGTGTTCAATATGTTGAGTTGTATGGCTGTCTAGTGGTATTTTTTCTTCTACTTCATTGGCAAAATTGTCCAAAACGGGAATTTCTGTTCTTCGGGTGGAAATGAAAAGACTTTTATTCTTGACAATGCATCATCTTATCTAGGTGTTTTCGATTGAAAAAAATACAATGTCTTATTTTCCTGGTGAGTTCGAGTATATATATGTTGGATTTCATCGGTGTTTTTATTGGTTGTGTGGGAGCAAATTTCAGTCCTTTTTCCAAGATATTAAAAAAAGAAGAAAGAAGAGGTTTTTTGGGTGATAGATAGGTGGTTTCTCTGTCGACTTATTCCCTGATTGGTTCAGGGTTACTTTTGTGTTTTTCTATTTGATTGAAGTTTCTTTTTCTGCTTCAAAAATGATTTGATTCTCTAGATTAGGATGATCTTGTTGGGTTTGTGATGATGACGGTTGGGGGTGG
>OY735203.1:3446950-3476950 GCA_963457665.1 Thysanoteuthis rhombus | reverse complement strand
TATCAACTAACCACGTGATGTGATCGCTCGTTCCTGGTCTCTTTTATGAATTGAATGGAATCTGAGCTGGATATTCTGCATTTAGAAAAATCATGAAAGAATATTTGAATTTTCTCTTATCATCATCATCAACAACATTTGCCTTTTAGCGTTCGTCGTTGGACATTGACCTTACCCAAGATTCGCCTCATCTCTCTCTCTCATGGGCGTTGCGGAGTGACTATTTTCTAAATTTATCTAGCTCGTCACACCATATTACTAGCATCCATCTCTGGGGATCCATTCTATGAATAATGAAGTCCAGTGGACTACTTTTCTTTCTAGTTTACTTTGCTGTCTTGTGATCTCTCCATGAGAGGCTGAGCATGATTCTCTTATGTGCACGTTGCATGGATCTCAGTCTGAGGGTCAATTTTTTGGTTAGGTTCCATGTTTCAGCTCCATAGGTGACTATCAGGAAGATGCATTGGTTGTATACCTTTTTTTAGGACTAGTTGGGTTTGTGTTCTTGAAAGGTGAGCTTGCTCAACTAAAATCTTGCCCTAGCCTAGTGTGATTCTTCGTTTTATTTCTTCTTTTAATGCCTTCATGGAGACTTACTGTCCCAGGTAGATGTCGAGGACATTTATTCGATTCGATATTTGCAATATTTTCTCAAGGGTTGAACCAAGGAAAAATACTTTTTAAAGGTGAGTGTATCATTTATTCTATTGATTAAGGCATAATTATTTATTTCTGGTTGGATAGAAATCTTTACTGGAAACGAAGGATAACTGGTCAATGAATCTTGATTAAAGAAACATAATCACTGACCAATCGGTCTAACCGTATCAATAGAAGGGTGGACATAGCAAATATAAATGTGTGTGTTGGTTCCTATTTCTGCTCGCAAATAAATTCATCAATTTTCTTTTGTGCTTTACTGAACTATTCTTCTTCAAAATTCTGCCAAAATTTGCAAAAATCATTCTGGAAATCATAAGATTTTGATACATATTGATGCTAAAATTTCTATCAAACCCAGAATAGATGATTCTTTTTATGAAATCGAGGATTTCTTCATATATATATATATATATATATATATATATATGTATATATATATATATATATATATATATATATATATATATATATATATATATATATATATATATATATATATATACACATATCTATAAATATATATATATATGTGTGTGTGTGTGTGTGTGTGTGTGTGTGTGTGTGTGTGTGTGTGTGTGTGTGTGTGTGTATGTGTGTGTGTGTGTGTTTGGCGGAAACGCTTTTCTTTCCATAAAAAAAGACGGCAAAGTTTCGGCGATATTTTCTCTTACCTACTTCCTCTGTAATCATTAAAAGACTTTCGAGAGAAAATCGTATGAATAACATAGAAAGATTATGAACCAATCATCTTTTCCTGGATGAGGAAGCAAGTAGAAGCTGGAGGACAATTTGAAAGAAAATAAACTATCTTCATTATATGTGACAAGTTGCATACGACGTAAAATTGAATCTGTCTGATGTGGTTATCTGCTTACTTAGTGACGTAAGTTATCGTGATTAGATTTTAAGATATTAATCCGAAGGGAAGAAATGTTATCTATCATTAAATGTGATAGATAGATAGATAGATAGATAGATAGATAGATAGAGAGAGAGAGAGAGAGAGAGAGAGAGAGAGAAAGAGAGAGAGAGAGAGAGAGATCATCTGAGACATACGGGTAGAAACTGCGATATATGTGCAACGACTAACATAGATTACTAAAGTAGATGTGTACAGACTGAGACAAATACGGTTTGTAAATGAAAATAACGTAAATTGACTGTCCAATAGTTACACAGAATGGTCGGGGGATCACAATATATGTATATTCCGAGAGAGATAATGACAGAGAGACAGACAGACGGACAGAAAAACAGACAGACAAAGACAGCGACAGAGATTTATCTTCTAACTTGCAATACTAAATATTGAGTAGCTAAAACAGGTACATGAATATATAGATAGGTACATGAATAAGTCTGCAGCCTAATGATTGAATACATTTATTTACGCAACAGATGTTTATTTTTCAAAAGATCTCCTCCTTTGTCAATACACATAATCCAGAAGTGAATAATAATCATATTGATCGAACATTACTCAGGGAAAATTTCAGACAAAAATTCAGTTTATAAATACGTGTCATTATAGATCCATTCTCAGTAAATAGATAGATACCTATATTTGCAGATGCACATTTATGCCCAATCGGTGTGACAGGTTTTACAAGTATACGAATGTAAAGACTTTTTAGTTGGCAGGAGGACTGTGTTCCAAGGGGGAAAATCTGCCGACGTTGAAAATCTGTATTCAAATTATGTCTTTACCGAAACTTAAATACCAACAACGATGATATGAAGCAAAGTTTTATTTCTATTAATTTGAATTTATGGGGCATCCAGCTAAGATAGAAACCACCATCCATGGTTCGTGAGATTAATATGTTGGCGAGGTTACTCTGATTATGGATCAAAGCGAACGGGAAAATTAAGATCGAATCAATTTTTTAATTCTTTAAATTCCTCTATATGAAAATAGAAATTACAGAAAGAAAATACAAAAAAAGCAGGACAGGGCGGCTCGTATAGAGGGGAAGCATTCAGTGGAGGAGCTTTCTTGGTAGATGGGGAAAGGACTCCTCCCCATCCAGAAATCTTAGATTATATAATCAGAGTACAGAAGGAGGAGTAGCGATAAATAATGTGCTCTCATTTGAGCAATAAAGGTTAATCAGATTCTCTGTTGCAGAGAAATAAATATTCCTGTAAACATTTGCAACACTTATATATATATATTCTTGGAAACACTTAAAACACTTTAAGACACTTTTTGAATGATTATTTAGGGGGAGAATTTTTAATCGGAACAGGTAAGTCATTCTATAGTTTGTTTTCACGATAACGAATTGATTTTAATCCATTTTGTAGACTGTTCTTATGAGACAACAATAAAATCACCAAGAGAAGATTGTCTATTTGAATATTGATAAACAGATGAATTGAGAAAGAGGAAAATAGTGAAAACAAGGAGAAGAGTTTGAGAGGTTGGCTTGATGAGAAATAGCTTTGACAGCTTTTTTTTTTTTTGCAATTTAGAAATAAGATCAATATAGAACGAAAAGCTTTGACCTTATACAGTTATTCCATATGGCAGAAGGAAATGAATAATACATGGTAAAAACAGATAAGAGGATCATGACGAAGCAGACAACTCATTCAGAAAAATATACCACACGTTCTTGCCAATTTCTTAGGAAGTTCTCTGAAACGGTTTTCCCAAGTCAGTTTTTCTTCCAATTGGTCAAAAGAGAGAGATTGATTGTTAAATAAGAAAAAACTGATACTTGTCTTCAACATTGGGATTCATCTGATGAAGTCCGACGAATTTTCACTCGTATTTTTTTTTTTTTTTTTTTTCACTATTTGTATAAAGTTAGATTATGTAAATATGGATACCGGCGAATTTAATCCATAAGTTTTGATTGGGAGTTTCTAACAGCCGAGGGGTTACATTTTGCAGTACAAGTCTCTTGAGAGAAAATTAAGTGTATGCCTTATAAATTAGTCGTGTCTGCTTTTTGATATCTAACAACAAATAACAGTACGAGAGAAAAACCCGCCACCGTTTCAACTCAATCACAAATGATACTTATAAACGGACAATGGATTCCATATGAGATGAATATATTCAGTTATATATATATATATATATATATATATATATATATATATATATATATATATATATATATATATATATATATATATATATATATATATATATATATGTATATATATGTATATATATATATATGTATATAAATATATATATATATATATATATATATATATACATGTGTGTGTGTGTGCGTGTGTGTATAAATATATATGTGTGTATGTATATATAGGTGTGTGTGTGTGTGTGTATCTGTGTGTGTGAGGGGTTTGTTTTGGAAATTATCTCAAAAGGGTATTCATAGATTGTAATTGGAATTGATATCTTCAATATTGAGAATTTCTCTTTTCTTTGCCTCCATTCAATCCATTTAAAATTCATTTTTCCACCATGATAAAGTCTCTATTAATCCTGAACAGTAGAAGGTGGGTCGAACTATTTTCTCCTTTTTGAATAAAGTGTCACAGTTCTTTGAGGCGAAAATATGCTATGCAAGTGTTTAATTGACTGTTCAATAGTTCTGCTTCTACGTTTTATTCAAACGGTTTTATTGTAGCAATTTCTATTCCTCATATTTTATAAGCAAGTCTTTGTCAATGCTATATGCAACTAACTTGTACAGATGAAATCTCGAAGGATTTTGCTAATTCGTGGTATCAGCACAAATGATGAAAAGTTTGCTATTAATACCGAACTTTGTGTGTTTCCGTTTGTCCCGGTTATCGAATGTTAAAGATAAAAACGAGTTTTGTTGGTTAATAAAACCCGGTACGTTTATTGTCAAATAGCTTGATAGATGAATACGTCGTCTGTTTCAATAGAAAATTCGGTTGGATTTGTAGAAAAATAGGCGCTACAAAGAGGAAAGAAATTTATCAATGAACAAAGAATTGGCCTGAAAATAACTGATACTAAATGAGAAAAAAGCAGGACAATAAGAATTGTATAAATAGAAACATAATAAAGAGGAGGAAAGAAATCGGTGGGAATAGAAAAAGAAAGAATATAGAAGGAAAATAGAAGACAGAAAAGAAGAGGAGTGAGATAAAAAGAGAAGGGAAAGAGACACAAAGGGAGAAAACAAAGAAAAGAAATGGAAGATAAGGAGGAATGAAGAAAGAAGCAAAAGAGGGATCCTACCAGAAATGAGCATGGAGCAATGGAAAAAGAAGAACGAAGGAAGGAAAATGAAAAAAAATAACTCGAAGGAAGAGCGAATATAAGAAGGCAAAGAGGGGAGGAGAAGAAATACGGAGGGAGAAAAAAAGGTTAGAATAAGCGGAATAAAGGAAAAAATATAAAAGAAAAAAAAGGAAGGTAGAAAAGAGATAAAGAAAAGGTAAATAAATATGAAGATGGAAAGAGAAAAGGTGAAGAAAGACAAAGGAGATAGAACGATGAGAGGAGTGAAGAAAGATATAAAAGAAAGGAAGGAAAAAGTAAATAAAGAAAGAGTAAAAGAAATAGAGATATAAACATAGGAGGGACGGGCGCACAAAGAATGTGGGAAGGAGTTGAAGTTAGAGAGAAAAAGAGAGAAAACAGAAGAAAAGGAAAACAAAACGAAATTTCACAAAAATATTCAAAACAGGTCTGGATAATCACTCAATAAAAACTACTCACGTGACCAACATCTTTTGGCAGCATGCTGTGTTTGGGTGATCAATTGAAAATCAGAATGGGATGATCAACGAATAAGTTACTTTTCTTGTTTTTTGTTAGACAGTAATCACTAAAAAAGTGTGAATTAAAAAAAGCAAGCAGACACAAACTAAAGGATTGATTGAGCAAAGATTCACTTTATAAACCGAACCACTTCAAAAAAAAACTATTTTGAGGGTGAATTTTCGAAAAATAGAAAAAATTATCCTGACATAATAAGTAGTAAATGTTTGAATTTCCATCCCACTACTTCTATGGGTTGGCCTGTAATACACGAATAGCCTGCTAGCAAGACCCATTTAAACACTGAAGAAACGTACGTTGACATCTTTGTTTGACATTACCTAAATACGACAAAACTGACAAAGGCAACAATAGGAAAGAAAGGCAACGAGAAATAGGTCTGGTTAATCGTTCAATAGAAACCGTCACTTAATCAATATCTTCTGGTAGCATCCTGCGTTAGGGTGACCAATTTTAAAATCGTAAAAAGTTACTTCTTTCGTCTTTACTTGGGTGGTGATCGCTAAAAAAGGGCCAAATTTTGAAATGAAAAAAAGTGTGTATGCTAAGATACCATTCTAGCATAAACTTACATCATTTATTAAATCTTCTTCCACAGACCCGCATAGCTACATCAGTGTGGCCTGTACATGTGACACATCGAAAGCAGGGTTTGGTAAACCTACTTCCGGCTTGCAAGTCCTGTTGAAAGTTCGTTCTGGTCACGCCACCTGGTATTCTCCAAAGATCACCCATCTAGTTACTAATCAGGCTTGGTGGTGCTTCGGTGAACCGGTGCATTCAACATGATTTGACCGTAACCACTCAAAACGATCCTGGGTGAAAATAGATTTAAATCTCAAATGGCGGTGGGCTGGCCATGTTGCAAGAATGGAAGACAACCGATGGACATCACAACTCACGACATGGATCCCCCAAGATCACATGCACAACTGAGGCAAGCAGAATATTAGATGGAGAGACGAGCTAGACAAATTCAGAAAGTACTGGCTCCGCGACGCCCATGATAGAGAAGTGTGGCAAATCCTGGGGAAGGTCTATGTCCAACGACGGACGTTAAAAGAATGTTGATGATGATGATGATGATTAATTATAAAGATTTTACTGACGGGTCATACTCTGATGAGTGTCAGTCGAATGAAGCTTTGGAGGATTTATCCAATAAAAACAAATTTTAAAACGTTTTTTTCTCCTCGTCTTTTATGTTTTACTGTGCATTCGTTAATTACGACAATTTCACAATTTTGTACCGTGGAAAGATTTTTCATTAATTCTCTTATCTCTTTATATTTGTTTGCCGTTTGTAACATGGAATGAGTGAGATTGTAGAACTTTACAATTCAAAATTGGGACAACCTTCACTATACAGTACTGAAGTAGCTTATACAGCCCATTGCTTTTTTTACTGATACTAAACTATTTTTGCATTTTTGTGCATCTGTAGCTCAAAGCACACCATGATACCCCATGGATAAGTAGCAAGGTGGTTGGAGCTCTTTAGCCATGCAAAGTAGTTAAACATCTTACTTTAGAAAAAAAAAATGCTCCAAACAATGATTGTGTCTCCATAGATCGAGTAATATTGGGAGGTAAGATCATTGTGCCATTGGTCGTGCATTACGTTAACAATAGATCTGAGAATTTGGAATTTAGAAATATTTGGGTCTTCCTACTTTTTTTTTATCGAAACCCCAGTATTGTATTGGTTGGTTGATTATTTCGTTCCTTCGTTTAACTTTCACAAAAAATTCCGACTCGTGCAGGTCATATGTCAAACCAGCTAACCTATGGTTACGTAGTCTACTTGGGGGCTTCAGAACCGAGAATTGGATCGATCTTTACGCCAGGGTCTGCCTCGATCGACATACACGGGCATTTGCAGTCTCAGCACAAACTCTTTTTCTGGGAAGGACCTTGTTTTCCCGAAGCTTGATCTAAAGCGAGGCAAGTTGACCCATACTTTGCGTGGGAGGTTGTGTCCGGGGGAAATAGGGCAGGTCCAGCCATGTAATTGTGCCGATGGTTTAGCATCTCTGACCATCGCTGTTTCCTCTGGTCCATCATACAACCAGAGCCAGGATCTATGTGGTGGGTTCTCCACAGAGGAAAGAAAGTGGCTTTTTTTCAACCTTTGAGTTGAGTTGCTTGTTTCAGGGTGAGAGTACAATGACATCCTGGCTAGCTTGAGTGACAGATGGTTTTCGTCTGGTGTCGGAAAGGAGGATGCCAGCAAGGATAGGGAGCAGGAAAGTTTATGTGGGCCCAATGGCACCAGAGATGGTGTGAAGATGATCAGGATTAGCAGCATCCAGCTTGTTGGTATGATTTCTATGAGACCAGTTGTGTGCAGCGTATTCAGCGGTGAAAAAGTACACGCATGTACTTGCAGAAGGTGGTAGATCCGCTCCTAAATCAGTTCCAACGAGCCTCTTCATCAGGTTAACTCAGAATAGGGTCTCCTCAGTAAACCTCTTGTGATATTCCACGAAGTCGAGGTATCTTCATGCTTTAGAGGCCTATCGTTGAGCTCGATGTTAAGCATCACCTTTCTGTGAGCGATGTGGAAAACAGGGCATGTTTCAGGCTTTCAAGTGACTCATCATATGCTTCAACAGCTTCTAGAATTTTCTGGAGACCTGGTTCAATACTTTCGAAAGATGCTTAGGAATATCCGAACACGCAGTCATCTTCGTATGAATATTTGATTGCGAGAGTTGGTGATATGTCCGACGTATTGATGTTAAAGAGCGTCGAGGCCAAAATAGAACCTTTGGCTAATCCATTTCCCAACCTGCTTGTCGACTGTGAGCACGGTTCGAAATTTTCCAAGGTAAAATATTGGTCTTGTACCGGGAGAATTATGAACATAACTAAGTGAACATTAGGCCACTGAACATGTAGCAGCTGATTGCGAAAACCTTAACGCCTTTGATGGTATCGTTAGCTGCATCGAGGTCAAAAAGTGCTGGCCCAATTTTTTTCTTTCCGCTAGAAGGCCTTCTCTATGTCATTGATTAGGTGGACAAAGACATCAGTTATAGATTTTCCTTTGCAAAATCCACTTTGCTGGGTGGGTAGGTGTTCTTCGACATCTGCTGTGATATGGGTAAAGATTATAGGGTATAGAGTGGCAAGGTCGTCAGAAAGCTATTTCGTTGGTAAAAAACGGGAAAATATTTCTTCTCTTAGGGTTTCTGGAATAGCTGATGAGGGCGATTTATCAAAAACATTCAACCTAATTTCCTTCGCATTATTATTCGTCTCCTGCGATATTATTGCGATATCATTTTGCGATATCATTTTGCGAACAACGATTAGTAAGATGATTTGTGACAGAAAGATGGGGCGTGCTTAGGACTCTTTAAACGTTATACGAACACTATATTTACCCAGGTAGAAAGGGTCATTAATGGATCCGTGGGTAGTAAAGAAACCTAGGACTGCAGAGTTATTGTGTTTTTAGGGACACTGAGGAAATTCCGTCGTATGAAAAATGGGAGAATGATAATTACTTTACTAACTTATAACAAATAAATGAATTTGGGAATCATTACAAAGGTAGACAGGTAGACGGGTTGGTAGGTAGGTACCAGCAATCACATTGCCGCATTCTTATTTTCGAACAGAATATAAGTAAAACATTTTGCATAGAATATAAATTGCGTTCTGTAGCAGCCCTAATTTCTTTATTTGTTTATTCAATATACCTTGACTAAATTGAATGATATATTGACCGTGTAGCGACGGGAAATCATTTCAAATTAGTTTCTATACAATATAACGCAATTATAATTCATTCTGTCGAACCAAATATGTCCATTTCTTAAGTACATACTGTCGCGTCGAAAGAGACGATAAGACTAGAAAGACGAGAATAAACGAGGTGAGAATTGAAAGCACTTATTCGGCCTTTGCATTATCAGTGGCTGTTCAGATCAATGGTAAGTGCATTACCACACTGGAGTGGCTACGTATTGGTGGTAGGTTCAATTCCTTAAAGCAGCCCTATTTTCTTAAATAGTTTATTTCATTTACGTTGTCTAAATTGAATCATATATTGACCGTGTAACGTTGGGGGAATCATTTCAGATAAGTTTTTATATACTATAACGCAATTTATAATTCAGCGAACATAAGTAAAACATTTTGCCTGAATTATTCTCATCTCTCACTCCGTTTTTCCTTAACTCCTTAGGCTTAGGCCAATGTAATGATGGATACTAAAGGTTACATTCGTGTTTGGGCTACTTATTGAAGAATACCAGATAGGGGTCTTATAAGCTTCAAACACGGTAATAAATCGCTCATATCAGTGTTAATATTTCTTTAAAAGATGAGGCTTCAATACTCTAAGTAACGAAGGCGAGAATACTATGTAAGTGGTGATGATGATGATAATTCTTGCAGTAGTGAAATCTAGTTGTTAAAGATGATTTAGCAGTGGTAATGTTGGCGATGGTGCTGATCGCATTTAAATTCTTAATCTGAATTCTTTGCCCCTCGCTGATACTGAGTGCCAAGCCCAAGAACCCTCCAGCTATAAACAGCATCCATACAATCAGTACTCATCCGCCTTAGCAAACTTCTCCTCGTTTCGCACGTATTGCAACGCTTTTACGGAGAGTTCGGTAAAAGAGGGAAAAAAAGAAAGCAAAACATTTCTTTCGTTTCATGCCTGTGGGAATCCGACATCTTTTCTATTATGAGTTGTAATAACAATCGGTCATTTTCTCCTTTATCTTTCGAAATGCTACAAAAATCGCTCAGAGTTCTGTGACATGCTGAAGTTTTTCGTTTCGCTTTGTTGCTTATCTTTACCTGGAATTGAAAGAAATTCATATTATAATCACATTTCCGTGAGCATATTACCGGGCGTAATGAACCATTTTAGGATTTAATTAGGCTTTTCATTGATTATTGAAATTAATAATGAAAATTAATCCTTCCCTGAGGTTATATATGTTTTACTAGAGAATGTCTCTTGATAAACGAACAATTTCTTAAAGACATATAAATGCTCAGAACTTAATTGATGTCTGATTTTTTGACGTAAAAGAATTGTAGTCATAGTTTTATGATTCAAATTTCTGTGACAATTTTACAAACAATTTTACATTAGAAAGCTTATTAAGCTAGGTTTTTTATATCTCAGAAGAATTACTGTATAGTTAAGTGCAATGAATGGTGTTATGAGATTCAAAATTGAAATAAAAGTTTAAAGTTAAACCGTAACAATACAGTCAATGAAATACGAAATTTGTCTCTAATTAACAATACCTTTCGTTTTTTGTATCATTTTTTAATACATGAAATGTTATGATTTTCATATAGTAAGGCAGGGAATGAAATGAACTGCAAAAGTGGTAAATATTCAATCAAAATCTGACCCATTTGAAGTAATAACCGTTTTTTCTCCAATGATAATATGCCACTTCTTTGAAGTTCTATAGGATGTGTTCACAAATTCAGTAAAAGCACGAATCTATTAAATACAGTTTTTTCGTTTCTATTTGATACAAGGTCGAATGAACAGTGCCTTACTGATATCGAACTCAGTTACACGTTCGATTGGTTTAATTATGACTAGAATGACTACGATTGACATAGATCCATTACCTGTACCTTCCTGATATTCAAAGAACGATTTTACTGAAGGTATAGCGATATCTACTGCTATTAGACAGTTGATAAGTTACTTCTCTCGTCTTTTGGGGGTTGGGGCAGTGATCACTAAAATGTCTGGATTTTCAAAAAACGGACAGACTCAAAGTAAGGGATCAATTTAGTATAACCTATATTGAACCCCCCCCCACACACACACACACTAAAAAACAACTTTGTGGATTCATTTTTTAATTACTCTTTATTTTTTTAGATATGATAAAGAGTAAATGTCTTCAATCCTCAAGCTCCATTGGTGCTGCCTGTACGCGTGATACATACATACGAGGATGAGTCAATAATTATCTGTAATTTTGTTATATTTTTCTTCGGGTGGACCATACTAGGTCCATTGTATGTATGAGCCATTGCGATGTGTCTGTATTAGCAAAAGTGAAAATTTGTCAGATTTGCCGACGACATCGTCATTTTTGCAGAAAACCTTCAGGACCTTCAACTGAGGTTAGACAAAGTGGATGAAAAAAACAAGAAAGTTGGCCCTCACTTCAACTTCAGCAAAACAAAGGTCCTGTACTACAAGCATTTTAGAAATTGTAGACGACTGAACATCACGACTCACAACATAGATCCTAAGAGATAACATGTGAAAGCGAGGCCAGCAAAATATAAAATGGCAGGGAGAACTAGACAAGTTCAGAAAGTATTGGCTCTGCGACGCCCATAATAGAGAGGTCTGGAAAATCCTGGGAAGTATCAATGTCCAACGATGGATAATGACGATGATGATGATGGCCTCTGTGCTACCATTTAGTGAACATGGCCTCTCTGCTTTCAGTTTGCACTGAGGAGGAACAACGAGCAGTGAACCGTTTTTATGGGCTGAATGTGTTCCGGGAACAGCAAATATGGGAATAGTAATTTACCAGGACAGAGCATGTATGAATGGATTGCGTAATTCAAAAATGAGACTGCGATTCAAGGCAAACGCTGACGTCTATTGTCAAATGGTGTTTTGCTTTAGCATGGCAGTGTGCTCCTACGTACGACTTGCCACATCGCTCAAACGCTGCAGGAACTTGGATTCGAGGTATTTAAGAACCTTCCTCATAGTCCCGACGTTGCTTTCTCAGATTACTGTCTCTTTGATCCTCTCAGAGACGCCTCAAGTGGTCGTCGATGTGCTACTGACCAAGATGTGAAAGATACAGGGCATACGTGACTTGAGGGCCAAGCAACATTTTTTCGTGGGGGTATATCCCATCTCATGTAACGCTAGACCAAATGCATCGCAAAGTAAGGGTACTATATTGAAAAAAATTTTTGTTAGTTCTGCACCGGTGTGTGAGGTCATATATTCTATTCAGATCAATGGATGAAGTATCGAGTGTCTGTTTTTTACATTGTTATTATTAGCGAAAACAGTTCGAAAAAAATCGATAAAATCAGCTAAATCTTTCAATTTCCAGCTAACTTTAAAGCCCAGAACAAAAAATTGACAAAAATGATGCACTTTCTTTCATCTAAACTTACCAATTATTATTTGTTAATAGTCAGATTTTCAGGTAAACAATCTCCACCTTCCTTTTCCTTCCCCTCCTCCTACTACCACAACTGTAAGGCTATTTCTACTTGTTGAAATCAGAATTCGAACTTATGATTCTTGTTTGAAAATGGGACGCCCCATAAAGTAATCAGCCCAAAGATAATCCCAGGCCAAGGGATTTCGGATAAATGAAAAGGATTTAACTCTTCGCCATATTTGATGGCTACGGTTGTTTGGATACAAAACTAACCTTAACTAAAAACAAGCCAAATATTTCAAATTACTTTAACTTGTAAAAGAGCTTTGATTTAACATTCTTCCTCACGTCACGAGGAAACTCGTATTTCTTCCATGTCACCAAAAACATAGTCGCTGATTCATTGTGTTTCTGAATTTGACGGGTACTCAACGAAACAGGAGCTGCTACTGATTAGTTATAATGAAATATTTAAGCCATTCATAATGGCTTCTCTGATTAAGAAAAGTGGTACAAAAAACACACGTAATATGCTTAGCAAAGGATCCTGCACAACATCCCGTGGAGAGATCACAAGACATCATAACATATTAGAGAAAAAAAAACTCAGAAATACCATAGAATCTGTTAACAGACTCAAAATTGCAACGGACAGGACATGTAATAAGTATAGTCAGACAACCGCTGGACATCATGACGATTTAGACTGGTTCAGGATATAATGGCCTGCAACGTTAGATTTCTGATGATCATCATGATTGAGATGATTATAATGATACAATAGAAATAATTGTAACAATTGTCGTAGTCGTAGTAGTAACTGTAATATAAACACAGTTGCACCTCCTTAGACAGTCAACCTTTCGGACCAGTCAATTGCCAGACCACGGGAAAAAACGATTAGAAAAATCATTTCTCTCATACTATTACGTAATAAAATTTTGCAGTTTAGCGATTCTTAAAGGTTTTCTGATAGTGTAGAGAATAAAATGATCGAGGAGAGGAAGGCTTCTTGGGCGCATGGGGCGGGTTGAATTTTGTCTTCACCACATGATGGCGCCACTGTTAGCCTAAAGTTTCAGTTATACATGTTGCAAGCACAAAAAGTTTAGCATGAAAATGTTTTTTCACCCTCGTAAGTAACTTTTCAAATTGACGAACGAGAGCTTAGTTCATTCTGTATAGTTCAGTTGATGGTATTGCAATTTTTGTTTATGAATTAATGAGTTGAGTGTCAATGAACACTACATATACAACATTTCAAGAAGCTTCGGTCAGAACTTTTTTTTAGAAACCCTGCGTTTGTGGTTGATTGGTTCATTGCAAGTTAAGCCACAAAGAAATAATAAACGACACGCCCAAAACACGTCCCTTTTCCCTAGTGACTTTTGGTCATGATTGCCTATTAATGAATTAATTCTGTAGGAAGTTACAATCTGTAGTTTGAATTCGGAGATCTTTCGTGGTGGATCAAAAAACTAGTGGTGCGGATGACACAAACTAAAGGTATCTGACCACAGAGCACCGGATTAGAGAGGTACAACACGTATTTTATAAAATATCTGCAGGTCACCGATTAAACGTTAAGGAAGCAGAAAAAAATGTGAAAATATCATTAAAATAGAAAGCTTACCTTTGCCAATGTCATTTTTAGAGTGAGTATTTGTGCATGGATCCGATTCAAAATTCAAACATGCATTCTCCTGTACGTGAACGAGAAAAGTTAGAGAAAGCTAACTTGTTAACCAAAAATATATTCCCGTGTTTCTTTTTTTAAACAAAATCTGTTAATATATACATATATGTGTATGCATGAGTGTGTGTGTATGTCTGTCAATATATATATATATGTATATATATATATATATATATATATGTACATGTGTGTGTGTGTGTGTATGTATGAATGGGGGTGTGCGTATATGTATGTATATAGGAATATGTACATACATATATGTTATATACATATTCTAATATATATATATATATATATATATATATATATATATATATATATATATACATAAATATATATATATGTGTGTGTGTGTGTGTGTGTTTAAAATGAAAATTCATACATATATATGTTTAAAATAAATTTTAAAAAAATTTTATTTATGATGAGTGTGGATTAATTGAGGCACAAATATATATATATATATATATATATATATATATATATATATATATATATACATATATGTGTGTGTGTGTGTGTGTGTGTGTGTGTGTGTGTGTGTGTGAGTAAATTGTAAGTAATATATTTTTTTAAGATAAAGTGTTCGATATTAATAAAAAAATAGAGCAATATAAAAGCTGAAACATATTTATAGTCAATAGTAAATAAATATACGATAAATAATATATTTTTTTTATGATTTTATTGTGCTCAATACAATCATGTAGAACAATTATTTTTATTTATATGATATTACCGTGTCATTACAATGTATTATGTTATTTCACTCAATGAGATTGTTCAAATTAGTGAACAAATTTTAACAATACCATAGGGAGTGAAACCGCGTAATACGTAATGAGTAAATAATATCCTATATATATATATATATATATATATATATAGAGAGAGAGAGAGAGAGAGAGAGAGAGAGAGGGGGGGATGGGAAAGAGAGGTGAAGAGGAAGAGACAGAGAGCGTCCGTTTCCACTTTTCCTGAGAGAGTGGCAGAAGGACATATCCTATGGTAGGGGTGCAAATGAATACATCGTAGTTGGAGTGGGGGCATACATAAGATAAACTCAGATATTTGTTGTCAGGTAAGGGACTAGGGAGTTCTCAAGTTGCGACGTCCCCCAAACTGTTTTTGTTTCCCTGATCTTCAGCTTCTATAATGTTCTAAATTGCAAACCGTCTCACCTTGGAGAAGACGGTTCGATTCAGGGGAGGTTAAACGTCCCGTCCCCGTTTGCACACACGCACGTGCGTGCACTTTGCAGACACCCATGAGATGACGTGTATTTAGGAAATAACTTTCATTGATACATTTTTTATTATACATAACAGACAAGGATTTAATTTTAATCTTTAAGTTGAATTATCTTGTTTACGTACAAGAGAACATTGGTGTTCGTAACAAATGAATTTGTATATTCTCCAAATGTCTGTGATTGAATGGTTTCGAACACTGTTCAAGATCAGGGAAAAACTATGAATAGTGTTCGATTTTCGGATTTTAAACACTGTTAAACTCAGCGTTTACCATTGGTGCGTTACTGTGTATTTTCTTTGAAATCATTTCTCTCGGGTAATAACAAGTATAAGTATTATACGGCATATGCGTACACACAAATACCTTATACATATATCTTTTTTAAAACATGAGAATCATGAGAATGACGGGTAATAACTATGATATGTATAATAGAGCGGGTATATACACACAAATATTCTATGAATATACACTTTTAAAACATCAGTATTTTAATCTGGGTTTTATTTTCTCTAACTTATATATATGTTTATAATAGTGTAATTGTTAATTTGTTGTTTTTTTTTAACTTGGGGAAGAGTTTTTCAAAAAGCAAAATGAATCTTAGGAAAAATGATAAATGGAAAAGTATAATAGGGTTGTATGAGAACTATTACGAAACTTCTTTTAATTAGTCTAATTGTTTCCTTTTGATTAGCGCTGTTTTTGCTGCAAGAATCCTTTTTTTTTTTAGGTCGTTCTAAATTATTTTACATAATTATTCTTTAACCTTTAGGATATAAAATCAACTTCTCTCAAATATGCGAGTGTATGATTGGAATTTGTTGTTTAGGGATTTTTTTTTTTAAGCCACATCTTTCCCAAATCTTTTTTACCATGAAATGCATAGAAGTGTTTGCCTCTGGCTCGTATGCAGGGAGTGTTGATCTCCAGCCAGTTTAGTATGAGCGGCAGTCAGACCGTTGATAAATCAGCTTTACTTTACCCTTTCATACGATTTTTTTTTCCTTCAAATCCCCTATGCGTCTACATCGGGAGGTCCGACATTTGTCACGGAGGGAGGTCATAAGAGGATATCCGGCGTCCTTAAAGCAAAAATCTGTGAAAGATTTCATTTTTTTACTTCTCTGCAGAATATTGTAAGCTTTCTCCCTGCTTTCCTTACAGAAGAGCCAATAACAAATATTGATAATAAAAATTAACTTGGGAATAGTTACGTTTTTTTTTTCTAATTAATAAATTTTCTTAACGTTAAAAAAAATGTTAAAAAGAGACTGGTCTGGTTAATCACTAAATAGAAATTGTCTCCTGACCAACGGCTTTTGGCACTATGCCGTGATGGGGTGATCAATCAAAAATTGGAATAACGAGTGATCAAGGAATAAGTTACTTAATTTACCTTTTGTTGGATCACAAACAGTTTGAATGTTCATAAAAACAAAAACCAGTTTAGCATAAACTTACATTTTAAATTGAGCTCCCCACAATAAAAACCTATTGGGGGGTGGTTCTTGACATGATAAAGTGTAAATGCTGAAAAGTTCGGATCTATCTCTATCGGTGCGGTCTCTAAGCGTAATACATACATACATACATACATACATACATACATACATAGCCAACGAGCCAGACCAGCTTGAAAACTGAAGAAACCTTTGACAGTTTTGGAGACAGTTTGGTTGATAGTTTCTCAACAGCGAGACTGTGAACTGCTCGCAAGGAATAGCTTCTTTTTGTCGGTGCGAGTGAGGCTGATGATTTTGTAGATATTTAGTAAACTTTCTGTAGTACAAAGGAACAACGTGAGGCACCTAGTGGGAATCAAAATCTCTTGAATCGTAATTGTCTGCAAGATTAATAGACTGAGCACCAATTCATTGCAAAGTGCCCCAGCTACTTCATATAAATCCATCTTAGTGTCTGGGATTCCAGAAATCCCACTTTTCGAAAAAAAAATGTTTCACGTCACTTTTTGGCTTTTACAAAAAATGGTGAATAACGAAGATAGCGTTCAGTGTTTGTTTTGCTGTCATGCAGGCAATGTGTACCCTCTTCTTCGCTCTCCTTCAAGTGGTGCTAACCTCAAAAATGTTTTCGCGCAAAATCGACCACGTGCAAGCGTCAAAACCCGTGAAAACACGCTAAAATAACACAGTTCGTTATCTTAAGGTCGTTTTTAACTGCTAATAACTGCTTCATCCACCTAAAATTGCTAGGAAATAGCTAGAAATTGGTTAAGTTACTAAAAAATGTGCTAAGAAAAGGTAGTAAGTGGTGGATTTCCGCGCTGCTAAAAGAAGAAACGTGCTAAATCTAGCGAGAGAAGCGCTAAATTATTAACACAGGAGTGTGACGAACTAGACAAGCGAAATATAGGTTCAACGACGCCCATCTTAGAGAGGTCTAACTAATCTTGGCAAAGGTCTGTACCCAATGACGGACGCTAAAACGATGATGATGATGATGATGATGATAGAAAGAGCTGAGGATACATGGAGCGGATCATTGGAAGCCTGCATTAATCATGGCCAATTGTAAGAATGTGAATAATCTTACGGACAAGAATGTCTTCAATCGAAATCACTCTTATGAAGCCATGAGTGAAACTACCTGTTCTTTGCATGAATAGTTATTTTGGAATCAGACTAAAAAATGCTGCCCAGATTAATTGAATCCTGAGAGACTGTAGAGGAATATTCTGATCGAGTTGATAACGCTATTATCGTTTCGTCTTTTCTTTGAAAAGTTTTCTTTCAATAAACCGGAAATTTCATGTTGAAAAAACTTATATATATTTATTTTTATATATATATATATATATATATATATATATATATATATATATATATATATATATATATATAAATAAATAAATATATATATATATATATATATATATTTATATATATATATATATATATATATATATTTATTTATTTATATATATATTTATTTATATATATATATATATATATATATATATATATATATATATATATATATATATATATATATATATTTTAAGGTGCTTAACTGCCGAGGGTCGGAATAAACCGAGCGTTCGAAAATCAAAATTAAATGAGCGGAACGGAGATGTGATAAGATTGGGTCGGGAAACTATGGCCACTGACACCATTTTGTATGATCTGAAGAAAACAGAGTAGTTTGGGAAAGATTTATAGTAAGGATGGGGCGTACAGTATTTATAGGAACAAGACAATTCTTTTGTTTTCGAAGAAAAATTGAACTGAAAAGGTTTTTGATCGTACAAAATTTCAATACAATTAAACTCAATTAACCAAGTTCTCCTTCTCGCATTGTTTAATATTTGTCTTCTGTTGGTAAAATTTTGACAAACTTCTTATTGTCCCCCCAACCATTAGGGGGGAGAGAGTGAAGATGGACTCTTGAAAACTAATTAGTTGGGGAAAGGGGCTAAAGAGTGTTGGTTGGAATTTTTTTCCACAATTATATAGCAGGTGGAGCCGACAATTAAGCACACAAGACTACATACATATATGCGTATGTATGAGTGTTCTGCGTGTGTATGTGTGTGTGTATGTGTGTGTGTGTGTGTGTGTGCTATTATTTCTATCAAGGAACAAGAACGTATGTCTCCGTCTGAGTCGATCTCCGATCAATTGAACCTAGATGATCGATACCATTTCAATAAAGTATTCCTTTTTAAAGATGAGCTCAGCCTTGTCAGCCGACCTGCCACTGATGAGCAGTGACAGCGAGACATTGATTTCCCGGCGAAGACGACGCCATGGGATATGCCTGTGCTCAAACGTGGCATCTTACCCATCTCTCAGGTCGACTATTGGCAGCCATTTCCTTAACGCGCCTAACAAACACGTCAGACAAATGATTTAGATGGATATTACTTTCAGTAAAAGAGAATGCAGTCGAGCATACCAAATCCAAAACATCAGAATACATACTTATATATATATATATATATATATATATATATATATATATATATATATATATATATATATGAATGTGTGTAAGCACTCGTCCATAACTGCTTTCCCAACCTGCCTGTGGGAGTAAAAGCTTTTACACACATAGTCAGCCTTAACAGGATATGAATAATCATATATGTGTACGTGTGTGCCTCTGTGTGTGTTTCTAAATAACATTCTGAATGGACCATATATATAAAGAGAGCGAGAAGTACATTAAAAGTACGAAAGAAATTTGTTTGGGGAAAACTTCACATATCTTATATACATATATCTGTGTATGTGTGTGTGTGTGTGTGTGTGTATGTGTATGTGTGTGTGTGTGTGTGTGTGTGTATGTGCACGTGCACGTGTGTGAGAGTGTGTGTACTTAAATAATACCGCAACTCTAATTTATATGAGTAAGATGTAGATAACGAATTAGAATACGTGAGAAAATGTTCGAAATTCTGTTCAATAATATTTCGATGCACGCACGAATGTACATAAGTATTCAGAGAGCTGTGAGTACAGCTAACAAAGTCGCTTAAATGATAAACCGCTAAAAATTTAGCAGAAGCAGAGATAACTGATGAAGCTTTTATAATATTTTAATCTTTGCTTCAGTTCATTTGCCATAAAGCCCTTAAAAACAGACCTGAAAACCTGTAATTCACACACATTGGATTTTAGACAGAGAGCTCCAAATAACAGAATGTTGAATGCAAATTATGTTGTTTTTTTTTATTTCATGAGTATATTTAAATATTTATGTACACCTTGATCATCATCCGATATCAACACGCCATACCTTCTTACACAAATTTATGTCTCAGCAACAACATACTGAAATTTCAGCTCCCTAGGCCTTTCCAGAGCAAGAGAACCCCGAACCGAAGCTTAATTCCGATAATAGAAGTCAGTGGTTAGCGGTTAGCAGTTATCTTTACTTCCGCTAATTTTTCAGCAATTTTTCAGTTTAGAGTTTTTGTTATCCGTGCCCATCACTGGATAAAGATCTATGTGTATGAATACAAGTAATTCCGTAAAATGAATACCAATATATACTTCTAAATACAAAATAGATAAATGTTCTGTTTTGTTTGTGTTTGTATTCGTATGTGCTTGAGTGAAAGAGGGGGTGGATATACGTGTGTGTGTGTGTTTTCCTAAAGGGGTACTCATTTCTGGACGGCATCATATTCATATTTTCGTCGAGAGAGTTTCCATGTCCTTAAGTTTGGTCGTAAATAATTCCTAGTAATAACCGTTTTGAGTGTGTAATGTCCACTGGAAATAATAATACCTTAGGTTTGGTTGAATTAACTTTCTATAAAAAAATTTTAATCGTGTACTCATTTTGGGTTAATACAGTATATATATATATATATATATATATATATATATATATATATATATATATATATATATATATATATATATAAATATATATACTTGTGTGTGTGTGTGTGTGTGCTAAACTGACTATAAGGGAAAATAGAAGTATTTAAATCAAATTTATTATTCTAGCATATTTCGCCTTTTGGCTTTGTCGAAGTAGTAAATTCAAATGGAACAATGTTGAAATGTCCGTTTATTTCAAGTAACAACGTCTCGAGATTCATTTAAAATTACTACTTTGACAAAGTCGGAAGGCGATAATATAGATAATTCAATTCAAATCCAATTATTTTCTTTATATCCAAATTAATACCTATTGTCGGAGATATCGTATCTACATGTTTATCAAATGTACAATATCAATGCTGAATTACATTGTTGAATACCGTACCTTTCATCAATTTACCTTTCTCTGCTAATTCATTTGATGACACTATCTACAAATATCTTCCTGGATTGATAATTCATTTACTTTTCTCCAACTAATAGACTAATCGCTGATTGCAGTTTTTTTCTATTGCCTGAAGTGATCAAGATCCATCGGCATTTGATTGACGCTCTTCCCATCAATCAGTACATTCTTGCTGATCATTAGAAACTGTCAACAAAAACTGTCACTAAAATTGTTGCCATAGGTTTCTTTCACTTCTCAAGTTGGTCTGGCTGACTGGCTATGTATGTATGTATGTATCACAACAATGGAGCTAGAGGGCTGAGATTTTCGACATCTACTCATGATGTCTAAAAATAATTTCTTTATCAAAATCCTGCCCCAAAATAGACTTTGAAAGGGGGCTCGATTTGCAATGCATGTTTATGCTAAATTGGTCACTAGTTTATACTCGCTTGTTGGTTATTTCGTTTTTTCTTTCATTCGAACTTTTTAGTGATCCAACAAAAAGCGAGAGAAGTAATAAATTCTTTGATCATTCCTTATTTCAATTTTTGATTGATCATCCACGACACAGGATGCTGCCAAAAGATGTTGGTCACCTCACAGTTTCTAGTACTATAAGAAAATTATTCACGCAGTTTTTGAGCTGGTTGGCATACAAGCTGCACGATTGGAGCCAGACTCCTTATCATGTCGAGGAAAAAAGGTTTACTAGGCTTTTTTTTAATCTACTTCCAAGTAGGTTTTCATATGAGGGGTCAATTTGCAGAGGGCGTTCATGCCATATTGATCCCTCATTTTGTGTCCGTCTGTTTTTTGTTTTTATTTTTTTTAAATTCGATTTTTTTAGCGATCACTGACTAAAAAAGCGAAATAAGTAACTTAGTCATTGATCACCTCTCTTTTAATTCTTTTAATTGACCACCCCGAACACAGCTTGGTGCCAAGAGATACTGGTTGCTTGATGATTCCTATTGAGTGACTAACAAGGCCTGTTTCGTTTCTCTTTTATAGAGTAACATGCTTAAAACCAACCACAGACGTAGATGGGAGTAAAGACAATGTATTGCTTATAATCTCGAGAAACAGATTCAATGAGAAGAATTCGAATTCTGTTAAAAAAGATCCATCTTACCCGTATACCCTTGGAATAGGCATTAATCCAACTATCCTTGAAAATCACTTATTATTATTATTATTATTATTATTATTATTATTATTATTATTATTATTGTTGTTGTTGTTGTTGTTGTTGTTGTTGTTATTATTATTATTATTATTATTATTATTATTATTATTATTATTATTATTATTATTATACAACAACAACATTTTATTGCTTACTTTCTACCACATTACTCTAGGCCAATAACTTCTTCGATCATGAGTGCAAAAATTACATCGAATAATAAAGCAGTAGCTTCCGTCGAAGTTTCAACTTGCATCGCACACCCCGAAAGCCTGTCTTTCACGGACATCACTTAAACCATTTCGGCTTACGAAACATAGATTATTAAGGTAGCTGTGATTTACTCTAAGGCGACCATTAAGAAAGAATGTGTTACAAAAAGATGTGTTTGAATATTGGCAAATTTAAGATTTATCTACTAAACAGATCCTAAGCGACAATGTAGAATTAGCAATTGTAAAAATATATGAGCAAGAAATGAATTCAGGGGACGATTTTTTACGAGTCAACAAAATAACAAAGTTTAATTTTTGAAAAGGGTCAAATGAAATGAGAAAGAAAGTTAGTGCAGTGAGCTTTGGTGTATATTTGATGAACAAAGCAAAATGTACTAAAAAGATGTTAAAAGTCTGCGCATTGAGATTGAGTCAAATGATTAAACGAGTAGTAAATACTCTATCAATGAAATGTAGCAAGATTTAGAAGAAATGGTCAATGACTAAGAAGTCAGGGTAAAATTTCCTCTTGAAAAGTGTTATTGATTGGTTGTCACTGACAACGGAAATGTTCATGATTGTCGAATCGACGAATATTTCTTTTTTTTTTGGAAAGGTGAGCAAACGCAAAGGTATGACTAATTTGATAGTTCGTTCCGTTCTTGCAATGTAGTGGCCGGCTGGAGGGAAAAGTCTGGTCTCTGCAACCAAAGAAAAATTTTTGCCTCATCTGTGGCGAGAGCCTTCATCCAGGGGGAAAGCTGATAAAAGGTTGAACTCCCGAGCGAAAACTTGGTTCTGGGAGGAAGGAAAATAAACTATCCGAGTTCAGATAAGTCTTTAAAACGTTAGATGAACAACACTACCATGACAGGTACAGCATTGAACAAAACGTACACTAGTCCCCTTTAGAATACCATTATGGTGACAATACTACATCGTTCACAAGAGCATTCGTCGGATCGTAAACTACCTTACTTTTACTCCAATATCTTGCGCCACGAGCATAATAAACCCTTCCTCCAGCTGGGCCAAGTATGGGATTTCTCGACGGTCGTATGTTTACATCATCCCGTTCTGGATCTCAGAAGCAGAGTTGTAGCGCCTTAACAACAACTGAAAATGATAAGAAAAAAAATTGTTGATAGAGTGGTCAACTGCATGTCATCTCAGATGGACATCCCTCAGTGCAATGACACTGACTCTGGCCTGGTGCAGGTGTCTACTTGATATCCAATTACTTCCTCCCGTCCTCTAGTTAGCTGGAAATCAAGTCCAGGCCAAACACACCTTTACTTGTTCAGTTTAATTTTGAGTTTTGTATGTAAAGATTTCCTTTGTAACCACTGTGTGTATATATTCATATGTGTACACAAAAAATGTTTATATATGGTGAGGAAAAGGTGAGATTTATCTGAAATGATTTAATGAATCATTTAATAAACAATATGGGAACACAAAAGTTTGAAAAGTAGATAGTTTTTATTTCCGTTACGTGTTTTGAGTTACTGTTTGCTCTCGTTGTCAAATGGGAAAATTATGAAATTTTGCGAATAACTAACTTTGCAGAGGAAGTTAGGAGATGATGCAAGGTCATTATTCTCCTAAATCTTTCATCTTTACTGTCGAAAAAAAATGTTTTTGTGTCAAAGTTCGATCATGCAAATAAGTGACTGAAGTGACACAAAAAATACTTTTGAATTTTTTTTAATGTTTTATGTTTAAATCTGTAAAACTTTCTATATTATGTACATATATATATATATATATATATCCGTACCCTGTATAAATGAATCCCAGTAGCCTCTGTGTGTATCAGAAGTAATTATCTAAAAGCATCAAAAAAAAAAAAAAAAAAGATCTGTTTAATATAAAATTATCTAAAAAAATAGCACTTTCTGGATAAATAAAAAAGAATTCAGATGGTGCCTGGTGGTGAACTCATGCACATTTATTATGCTGTAGTCCCCAAAATGTGATCAGGAAAGGCTGGGTACACACTTTCTCACATAGAGAGATACGGACGTGCAAAAACAGAACAATCTGTAGTCCTCTTATCAGGTTGGTCAGGCCACATATATATATATATATATATATATATATATATATATATATATATATATATATATATATATATATATATATTAAATACACGAATGTATCTATGTATGTACATGACTACTGCATCCTTGTAGAAACTTGCAGCGTCTTTTAAACAGATTATTTGTAATTAAAGCATATTGGCAATATAAGAGAAAGTAAATAGCGAGGGTTTTTTTTCCATTACGTTGTTAAGCCAAGATATTTTGTCGTTGATGCCATCGTCATTTAAGTAATGGATGTGTATTAAAGGCTGCTTAACTGGTAAACAGGAGTGAAAATCATAGGCAATGTATCCGGTAATTTCTTTACCGTCAGACAAGATTTACTTTAAGGAGAGAGAATCTGGCAACACATCACAAGAAAACCCTCTCAGAAAATAGAAAATATTATCTTTTTCTTTAGTAAGGGGGAATATTTGTTTTGTTCAAACGCATCATGTGTATTAAGCGCTTCTTAATCAAATAAGCTAACTGGATTCAGTACATATATATATATATATATATATATATATATATATATATATATATATATATATATATGTGTGTGTGTGTGTGTGTGTGTGTGCGTGTGTGTGTGTGTGTGTATGTATATGTAAGTATATCAATTTAAGTTTATCAATTTAAAATGTGTGTGTGTGTGTGTAAATGTAAAATCATGTAGGAAGAAAAATAGAAAACGTATGAATATATATGTGTGTGTGTGTGTGTGTGTGTGTGTGTGTGAGTATGCATGTGTGCGTGTTTGTGTGTACTTATGCATAAAATAAGTGATAGATATGCACACAGCATTGTCCATAAATAAGTACACCCCTACAAATTTTTTAGAAAAAAAAATTCTTCTAAACCATGTCTAGTGGGGCATTAAACGATTGATACGGATTTATTAGGTATTAATCAATTTAAAAGCATTGCATACAGCACCTGGTATTCCCAGACGGTCACCCATCTAGCTAATAACTAAGATTCGGTGTACGAGAACCGGTGTATCCAAGTTGATTTGTCTTCATAAGTTGATAAAACTCGCAAAAATCGCTTTACATAGCAATGTCGTGTCGTTTTGCGAGAACATTCAAACTAGAACGCACTGAGTGGACAAATACCTCTACCAACCTCATTGTCATAAAAAAGTTGGATGGAAGTCAGTTCAGACATTGTCATAATGCAGGGGAGGTAGCAGTGGGAAAATTCCTGGATCTATGTCATCAGTTCCCTCTTAGACAAAGGCCTACACTCTGACAAGATGCCATCGGAATATATTGATAACTTTTGGAGATGGTGCAAAGGTAAATTCGAATGAATACGTAAATGCGCGAAAAAGAAACGAAAACGCATCTCCCGATCGAAAAAAATTTCCTGGATCCACCCCAAATTTGATTTTTTTTTTAATGGGAATTGCATACCCTTAAAATTTAATTGAAATTAATGGTGAAATATTGTGGTGTCGTCTTAAAGCTATAATTCATCCCAAAATCTGATTACTTTTTACGTAGCCATTGCCTCATGTTCTGCAAGTTTTCATTGAAATCTATTGAGAAATTCTCGGAATTTTGCGCTCTGGTTTCACACAGGTACGATGCAGGTGAAGACTAATTCCATGATCCAACCAAAAACTCAATAATTTCTTTCGTATCCTTTTGCCGAGTAATTATCGATCATCAGTGGTTGTTCAACTACTGCAGTCTTGTACCAAATAAAATTAATTGTCTGGGTTATCAATGTAGAACGATATCAGCAAGGTCGTCTCTCAGACCAGATAAGATGGTATGCTCTTACAGTCATTACTGCCAGGGCAGTTGCGGTGTGATTGGCGTAGTAGCTAACAGCACAGATAATGGAATCAGCGACCCGAGTTCAAGCTCTGGGTAGGACTGGTTATGTTCACTTTGCACTAATGCTTCTGGAAGAGGTATGAATCCATCTTTCCTCCTCACAAACAATCAAAAACAACTCTGATTCCAAACGCGCTATAAGACGTCATTCCGGCAGCTCCTGCAACCAAGCTGATGCCAGACGAATCGCTCTCTGTTTTCCTCTCTACTGCATCAACGAGGAGATTCTTGCGACCGGTCATCCCAGAATCTCCATATTCTTCACCCAGGCATGCGCCCTGGAAGGGACGTTCTTGGAATTGAGGCCATACACTCCCTATGCGGTAGTTATAGAAGAGTGATATGCCTAAACGCCCAGGAACGAGTATTCTGTTCTCAAATCTATTCAACTAAAAAAGTTGTTTCAGGACAGAATCTTCTTTGAAATATTTCGACTTTATAAAAAACATTTTTTTTTCAGCAAGAAGATATCTTTATATTTTGGCACTGGAAAGGCCCTGATAAAATAGTTCCTGGATATTTTTCTCGATGAATGCCATGAAAAGATAATTCTAGATATAATTTGAGGAAGTTTAGATTTTGAAGTTGAACTGGCGTCTATAGCTTTCAATTTATCTTTCCCTCTCCATCTCTTTCTTTTCCTTTTTCACCTTTCTTTCTTTCTCCCTTCAAAAAACAAACCTTCGCTACTCCAGTGTACAAAAAAGCACTTGTAAAATCTCTTGTCACCTTAACTATGACATTGAATATCCACACAGATATAAAATTACAGTCATCTAAAACCTTTTGACTGGGCAATTTGTTTTACAAAGAATTCAATAATGTTAGACGAACAATAGTAAATAATGGTTTTCCAAATTATGTTGACAACCAGATTAACCCCAACAAAACTCAACAATAAAATTATAAACCTTAACGACAACGAAAGCAATGAAAATAAAACAAATCAATTTTATTGTAACCAAATGCATAACAAATATAAACAAGATGAATTAGCAATCAGAAATATCATAAAACCTCACACTTGTCCCATTGAAAAAGACAAATAAAATTGATGATTTATAATAGAAAATTTAAGACGTCAAACATGATAATCAACCAGACCTCTGTCGCGAGAAGTCCCCAATTAGCTAGACTAATGTCATACATGATTTAACCTGCCATTTAGAGGATTGTGTACTCTATCATAGAAATCTGCCTGGCTCATATGTAGGACATACAAGAACAACATTATCACGACGCTTGACCTGTCACCTCTCAGATCAAGGAACAATAAAACACATCTAAAAACGCATGTAGTCTGATTCTCTGATCTACAAAATACTTACAGGTAATACCCGGAAACGATATCAATCAACTGCATCTATAGATTGCAAATAATAGAAGCACAGAACAATATACTTTATAGTTAAGGTACTGATATATTAAATGTATTCAATAATCAGTTGGTTAATTATAAATTATTCAATTAAGTAATTGATTGATACATTTGCTAATAGAAAAACTCTCCCGAACGAAAAGAACAAAACCTCCAATGTTTGCACTCCACTAAATGACGTCACTGAAACACTGATAGAAACGAACAAAAACCAAGTGCTAAACGCCGAATTTAAAGGGAAAATTAAATCATAAAATAACATTACAGAACATAAAACTCTAACATAAAATTGAACAGTAATACTGTACTCTAATACAGAAAATAGAAGAAGATGCTGCCCAAAGCGATATATCTTTGGAGAAGTATTTCTATGCTTCAGAGATCTTTTTACTCGTACGAAAACAAGAAAAGATTAGTAAAAATTTTTTTAAAGGCGCTCCTTGTCCGTCATTTTTAATGAAAGATGTATCTAAAAAATATGTTGCCCAATTATACATATATATATATATATATATATATATATATATATATATATATATATGTGTGTGTGTGTGTGTGTGTGTGTGTACAAAATCTGACTGTAAATGGATCACTAAACTTATTCTAAATGTTATTTATAAGCTTTATGTAATACATTGAGTACCCTCATACGGAGAAATTCTGAAATATATATAGTCTTCTATGTATATTTATCATGATTTATGTACATCTGAATTATTGCAATGTAATACAATATAATGTAATTCAATGCCCAATGTATGATGGGTTTATTCTATGAGGTGCTCGAATAAAGTGTCAGAAATAGATCCCAGCAGCACGAAAAAATGTCCCGAATAGGAATCTAAAATGAACGGAATCATTCACCTGAAGAAGCCAAAACAGGGCAGAAACATGAATGTGTTTGTGCAGTGAATCCTCATTCCATTAAACTTATATATGTGTGTGTGTGTGTACGCGCGCATGTGTATGCCTACGTATATAAATATATATATATATATATATATATATATATATATATATATATATATAGAGAGAGAGAGAGAGAGAGAGAGAGAGATAGAGTGAGGTAGAGAGGTGTGTGTATACGTATATATATATATATATATATGTATGTGTGTGTACATATATGTACACAGGAGTGCGTGTGTGTTTGCACGCGTGCAAATCATGTGTAGGTATTTATGACTGCGTGTGTGTAATTTATACGCAGGTATTTATGACAGATGTTTGTATTGACTTCAGATTCCTCGTGGTATAAAGCCACTAATGCTTATAAATGCGTCAAAGGATTATCAATATATATATTTCTATTCATATTTTTCGTATTTTTGTGATAACAGAAAAATCATTAAAAAAAACTCATGTATGTATATTTACAGGTTTTGTTTCATCTCTCTCTCTCTCTATCTTTCTATCTATCCATATATATATATATATATATATATATATATATAGATAGATAGATAGATATAGATATATACTTAACCTACTTCTGTATGGTGAAAGGCTACGTTTTATCGAACAGGATTTAGAAAATAGAATATGAAATAACTTTAATGCAAGACTAACTCAGCAGAGAACGGTAAAGTACGTATACGTATATAAAGTCAGATGAGCTGTAATAACTCGATATATGAAGATATAAGGAAAAATGTTGGGCAGATATTACTATCATTATTTAAACTGGATGGTATATTAACATCAGTTTGTATAATTTCGCAATCATTTCTGCCTCTGTTTATAATACGGCTTAGGCGCATAACCCGTCTTATTGTTGTGTTTATAACTGAAGAAGAAAAAAACCAGAATATTGTGTTACATACCTACGTAGATGTTGGATCGAACACACGGACACAGTCAAATGTACATACAAATTTACATGCTTTGAATTGTTTTCAGTCACCTTTTGGTGATTATTAAATGATTGTCAAGCTAACTTTTTTTCAAATGACGACTAAATAAAAAAAAAGAACCATCTTCAATAAAACTTATTTACAATAAATCAGACAATAAAGTACGTTTGTTGGGCAAATAGCTTGATAT
>OY735203.1:3421950-3436950 GCA_963457665.1 Thysanoteuthis rhombus | reverse complement strand
GAGAGAGCGAGAGAGTTAGAAGAAGAAAGATAGAGAGAGAGTGAGAGATAGAGAGAGAGAGAGAGAGAGAGATGGTGAGCTTTTTCCGCCTACATGCCTCTTCTATAAATATACTCCATACGAACAACACATCTTAGTTTCGACTGACGTTTTTTTTTAGTAATTTTAAAGCATTGAACTAAAGACATGCATGGCGGTGTAAGCATAATCAACAAGGTTCGAACTCTGCTTAAGACTGACTATATCTATATATTTTGCACTAATATCTTTGGAGAAGGCATGAATTTCATTTTCCTGGCCTTATATCTCACCATGACACTCTTGTAATTAGTATGCCACTATGGTAGACAGTTAGTTTTCAGATTTGGGATTCTTTTCTAGTATTTATATATTGTAACCAAGTGATACCATCCGCTTAATACTTGGTAAGGACCTTAGCATCATCGTTTAATTCGTTTGACCACTGAAATGGAATAATGGACAAGATATCAGACTCTGACCAGACCGGTTAAGAAACAAATATAATTTCATCAACGATTTATTGGAATGTTTTAAAAGTGTGTGTGTGTGTGTGTGTGGGTGGGTGTAACCAGATTGTATTTTCTGCTCCGTTGAAAATGGGAAGCGGATAAAATCATTTCCCAAACTTTCTCTGGGTTTTTTGTAGAAATGCATTTCTCACTGGATACGAGTACTCCCCGACTTGAGACAGGGTTCCATCCCGACTGACTGGTCGTATCTCTAAAGAGAAAATTCTGAGGTGTTAATATGCTATGCTTCATCTTTTAAAAACCTGGTGCCTTGTCACCATTACTCTTCTACTCAGTGTTGCAAGTTAAGGCGTAATTTTTCAATTTATCGATTCTGGAAGTCACTCTGTAAGTCATGAAATTAACAAAAAAAAAAGATCTAAATTGGCAACACTGGACTCTAAATAATGAAAATAAAAAATAAGAAGAAAAACCTCTAAATATTGTCAACACCAGACTCACGAATTCGAAAAGAAAAACATCTAAATAATTAACACTCAATATCTAAATAAGTAAGCATTTATTCTGCCCCTTTTTCTTTCATCATTTCCTCAAATATAATTGAATTTGATTTCATTTTTATAGATTTTAAATTCACTTTAATTTTTTTTTTTTTCAATTTACAAAATAAAACTTTTTTACAACTTATTTTTCTCCATTTCATGGGACATTACATTCATTCCCGTTTGTGTAACTTTTATATTTTCATGAATTTTCCATATCTACGTATTCCGGCCGAATGTATAGATGGTCGCAAGTCGGTAGGTCGTAAGTCGTGATGTTACAAGTACCTGTAGTATATAGTTTGCATTCAAGTCTAGTTGCTGTCCATAAATAATATAATCACTGATAAGTGTTTGTGGTTTTACTTGTTGGACAAAGAAGCACACCGAGACGTTCAGAACTTATTTTGGCCTCCAGCCATTATTTTACACCTTCAATAATTCCACTTTAATATGATTCTGCGTGTTTCAGGGTTTTGTATTACCGTAATCGCATTAAGAGGAGCACAATTTAAAATTAATGCCGAGTTGACTGACTACTCCGCACGGAAAATCACCGCGACGCCATTTGTGAATAGATTGGCCCTCGGGCGCTTGGCATGGTATCAGTTATACAGATCCATTGGATGCAATATATAATTTGAAAAGTCTGATTGACCAGAATATAAGTAGATAGATGGATAGATAGATCTGATTAGTCTGAGATAGGTGAATAGATTGATAGATAGAAAATTATCATTTAGGGGGATTTTGATATTCATTTGTTAACGAAACAGCGTAAAGTAGGTGATATCTTTTTTCTATTCCACTTTTTAAGCGTACATAAACATATGATATAACTGTGGATGTTTATAAATCTATCTTAACACATGCACAACCCCTTTTCTCTCCGCTCTTCAATCTACGTAATGAACAATCACGGAACTATCTACCAATTTTCATACAGACATTCACACACACACACACACACATATATATATATATATATGTGTGTGTGTATGTGTGTGTGTGTGTCTGTGTGTGTCTGTGTCTGTGTCTCTGTGTGTGTGCGTGTGTGTGTGCATGAAGTTATTAGCTGCATTTTAATCTGAAAATTGCAATGTATAGTTTCTAATGGATATGATCAATATTCACCTCTGAATGTAGTATATCGTAAATTAAGGTATTGAAGATTTGGGATGTGCGCGATTCTATTAGAGAATACTCGGAATGTTATCGCTAATATAGAATAAGTGTTATGGTCTGAGTCTCATGATATTATGAAAGAATAACAAACCCGAAATAAGTACTTACAAGATGGGTGTCTGCTAGAGTTTTCATAAATGAATGAATTACTTTTTATTTGACTAAAGGAATTCGTTCATCGAAACGTCAAGTGAAGAATTTTATCTAACCAGTTAATGCGCAGTCAAGATGAAAATAGATTCGATTCAAAACATTCAGGTTGGGATGTAAGTTTGTTTAATCATAATATAAAGGGCGAATTTTCAGTCGAGTATAAAGATAATGAACAAATGTTGATAGGAATTTAATTAGGGATTGGAGAGTGATCCGGGATAAGTTGCCATCACGTGATTTCAGGATGTGTTGAGAGACACGTCACCAAATATAGCCAATAAATAGACGCTTAGATAGAAATCGTGAGACGCCAGGAACATTCCTTGGGTCCCTTCCTCCTCCAGGTCTACTCCGTAATCGAATTAATCTAGCTACAGCTTCTCGACAACACAGAGTGAAAACATGAGTATAAAGGAGAGAAGAAAAAAATGACCAAAGATAGAGAGATTCCAAACCTTTTAGTGTCCATCGTTGGACATGGACCTTCTCCAGGGTTCAAAAGACCTATAATGGGCATCACTGGGCCTCTACTTTCTGAACTTGTCTAGTTCGCCCAGCCATTATATTCTACCGGCCACGATTTCGCACGTGATCTTTAAAAATATAGATGTACCAGAGAGATAACTGTTACGATGATGGAAATAAACAAACTATTGTATATAACTACAGAATTCACTTTTCTTGCCTCATGATTTCATGCTACCAATTGTAAGACTTCGATTCGTTGGTCCCTGACAAAGGAACTGGAATGAAACTAGTCGTCCTTCATTCACATCTATTCAGTCTTATGGAAACCAAAACCAAAGACCTGATAGACGATATCAAATAGAACCAACCTCTACAACCGATTTGAATAAAGCCAGATTTGATAAGCAAGCAGAATGGAAAGAGAGTCCTTACTACTCATCCAATCAGACACGAATCGGATCCAATGACTGAAAGACAGCAAAAGCTGATCGACAAAAAATTACATTGAAAAGTTGGTTCTGTAATGCCCTTTTGGCTGTTCATCTTCCCACTTTTGTGTTTGGGTTTCTTGACTCTCCAGTGTTCTCGTTGCTGTCTCCCTTAATTAATATTTCCTTGCTGTTTTAGATTTCTCTTCTCGTCCCTCAATTGCAGATTTAGCGCTATCCTTCATGTTGATATGTTCTCTCCCTTCCGTGTTTCTTTTCACATAAAATCTGTCGACATTGTCGTCCGGATGCAATGTTTCATGCATTGTCATCAACGTTCTGTAGTCCAAGTTGCTGAATTCCTCTCTTGTCCAGTTTAAAAAGGGTCCGGAGTATCTCACGGTGGAAACTACTGAAGCATTTATTCCTCTGATCAGATTTCTACTGTACAGTTCGGATTCCAATACTTTTTTCCTTCGTCACTTTCTGCTCCAAAACTATCACAGTCATGTTCTCTAGCTTCTGCTGCTCTTTGGCGAGGTCCAGATATTATCAGAAATCAAATCAGTTTCCAAGTCTATCAAAATAGGTTTCTGGTATTTTACCAAGGTATTTGCCAACACTTTTTTAATGACCCTAACAGGTATTATTTCAGTCTCGAGTTCACAGATATGTTCTGGTCCAATGGAATGGTCATACTTACTAATAGGCAACTCTTTTCCTTCCAGCTCTCTATTATTATGTCTGGGCGGTCCGCTTTGATGGTACGATCCGTGTGTATTGGGAAAGCCTATGATATTGACACATTTTATGTTTCATTTACTGGCTTTATGTGTTGTTCATACCAATGTGAAATTATTATTATTATTATTATTATTATTATTATTATAATTATTATTATTATTATTATTATTATCATCATCATCATCATTATTATTATTATTATCATTATTGATGATGGTGATGATGATGATAGCAGTAGTTGTATTTATGATAGTGTCGTTATTATCACGTTATCACCATTACCATTATTATTATCATCTTTATTCATTTTTTCCAAATGTGTGGATATAAAATAGAGTATTCTACCATACCATGTCGTTGAATCGAATAAAAGCAAAAGATAAAAGTGAAAAAAATAGATTCCATAATCTATCTCTCAGAGAAATACAGTGAATGATGATTTAGCTGTGTGCTTCAGAGACTTATAATTCAAAGTACAATCTGATTAGTCTGATTGGTTACTTTCAATTAACCAAATTTCATTCCTGACAAAATTATCCGAATGTATTTTCCACAACACTAAGTTCACAAAAAAAAAAGTTGTTTCCAAATATTTTCCTGATTTAATAACCTTTTTTCCTCGATTCTTCCAGTGACATCGTTCAATCGGAATAATTTTCATGAAATTTCCATTCGTATTGCTTAGCGTTTGTCTTGATACAAGAGAGAATAAAATACGTATCTGAGGGTAATATTCTTACGGCCATCACGTGAGCCAAATTAATCCTGGTCATCTGAAGATCATTCAGTATTTTAATCACGTGACTGGATATGAGCATTATGGGCTTTTTCGCTTCCTTATTGTATGAATAACTTTAATCCGAGATTATAGTATGCAGATTCTTTTCGGGATGGGGAAAGGTCATTACTATGAAACACGCCATAAATGGTGAATGCAAAAATGACTTTTAGACTTACAAATAATACGTGGAAAAACATGCACTTTAGTTTCAATAAATCAATACGTTAAAATTTTTTCTCTATAAAATCTTCAAATCGGGGGACTTATCTTTAATTGTCTTTAGCATGAACAAATATTACTGTCTAATCTCATAGAACATACCTTATAGATAAAAGTCCTCTTTATTATGACGCTAGATTCTACATTTGTAACAGAATTCTCCTTACCGACACACTGAACAATTGACTAATTGCTTTTTTTCTTTATCTAAACGGGTGCTAATTTCTGATACTGTTAATAAGTGAGATTTGATATAGAATTTAATCATCATCATCATCATCATCATCATCATCATCGTCGTCGTCCCACATTGGTCGTAATTTTATTTCATGCAAGAACTGTGATTCTCTTCCTGTTTGAAGTACAATAAGACGAAACAGTTTTAAATTGATTAGATTATTGGAAATTCTGCACCGAAACTATCATTGTCATAATCAACATTAACAAAGGTTTCTTCCGTTTTTAAGTGGCTGGGGCTAGCTGGCTGACTGGCTGTCTGGTTGGTTGGTTGGTTGGTTGGTTAGTTGGTTGTGTATGTATCAAGCGTACAGACCGCACCGATGGAGACGAAAATTGAAATATTTACACCTTATATTGAGTTGCACCAAACCGAATTCACGGTCGAAAATATCCATCTTGATACGAACGATACTATAAATCCACTGATTGATCGAGTGATTCTCAAAGCATTTTTTTGGATATCTTTAATAATTTTAGCAATAGAAATAAATTGTATAAAAACAGATGTGGCAAGTTTCTCAATAGAAACTCCCATGTGGCCAACGTATTTCAGCAACATGCTTGGGGATGATCAACATTGGAAAAAGGGGTGATCAATGAATGATTTACTTCTCTCACCTTTTGTTGTGCAGTGATCGCTAAGCACAAACTGGTGGTAAATTTTGCATCAATTTTGGACCCATTCTTTTTTAGTGGGGGTTTTCAAAATACAAAGAATGATTTTGCGAACATAATAAAGGGTAAATGTATAAATTTTCAGCCCTCCAACTCCTTTGGTACGGACAGTACTTACATACATACATAGCCAGCCAGCCAACTAGATCAACACGAAAATTGAAGAAACCTATTTTCATAGTTCGAGTGACAGTTGGTCATAAAATCTATAATACACAGTTACATACATTGTGAGAGATCTGTCCGGGATGTATTCTGCCATTTTGAATCTTTCGAGAACTGATTCCGCAGCCTTGGTGTAACTTTGCTAAAAATCAGAGGTAATTTTAAAGCCCATACATGAACAGAAAATCTCCCTTGGGATTACCCAGTCTGCAGTGAAACGCTATTTGGTGAACTTGTGTACTGCGTGACAATGCACCGGCTCAATCTGTTCGTCTTGTGTGAGATGTTTTTGGCAAAATATCCCATAACTCAGGCCTGTCATGAGTGCGTCCGCGCATGTGTATATATTATCATCAGTAGCAGACATTTCAGGCCCACTGATTGACAAAGACCTTTTCCTTGCCTACTATGACTGTGCTAACCTCTGTCTACTCTTACTGGCAAACTATCTCATCACTCCATCTTGTTTGGTCTTTTTCTATCCATTGGGAATCAAACGACCAAACTTTTGTACTACCTGCCACCCTTCCTTCTTGATATGTGTCTTGCCCATCTCCATTTTACCGCTTAATCGCTTTTACGCAATTGTTTCCTGCTCTCAGATTCGTGTCAGTTTCTTTCTGTCACCAAGAATAATTGCGACAACGGCTCTTTCCGTTTGTGGATCTCTGAGTTTGTTCCCAAGCGATATTACTGTCCATGTTTCACGCCCGTAAGTCATAGCAGGCACTACTTATTCATTGAACACTTGACGTTTTCAGCATATTGACGAGTCCCCTATCAATATGTCTCTATTTTTACCAAATGCGTTTCAACCAATCGCCGTAATAGAAAAAAAAGTCAGTAACGGAAGTGACCATAGAATGGTAGTGTGCAGACTTGAATTCAACTTTGAAACTGAGAGAAACAAGATGATTCTCAAAAGAAGATATGTCCTAATGGAGAGAACGAGCAGAGGTAAAGAACAGATTCCAGGCTTTCTAGAATAGTGAAAGTAGCATAGATGATACGAATAAAAATTTGACAAACATAATTAAAGAATCAGCAGAGATAGTTTGTGAAGCATATGAAAACGACAATAACAAAGAAAATACTGAAATTCAACGCAATAATTGATTTTTAGAAGAGGGAGAAACATGGAAATAAAAACTAAAAGAGATGAAATAGACAGGACACAATTAAACTGACTGATCAAGAAAAAACAAAAGGAGAAAAAGAAAGAAGAATACGAAGAAGACAGAAAAAAACTCACAGGGAAAGGAAAAGTTTAAAGAATGCTCGATCTGAGACTCAGTTTAGTAAACACCAAATGCTTACATTAAAAGACACCAAATATGAAATCATCAAATGTAGGAAAAAGATTATAAAAATAAGTATTATACAAACATGAATGCTTCGAAAATAAAAGTACCAGCAACCATCGTTCTGGTAGGCATTAGTAATGTTCCTGGTGTATCAACGGACGAAACGCAGAAAAGCCTGAGGTGAAGATGACAGGATAACAGAACTTTAGAAATAAGCAGGAGAATATTTCCACAAAGGAATAGCGCAGCTGTTCACTCAGATTGTACCATAAACCTCAGTCTATTTGACAGTGATTCTACTGATGATAATAATGACATTGTCAACATAAATTGATAATAATGATATAGTCAGTTTAAAATATCCTCAAAAATACTTGGACTAGCACAAACACAGACTGGGAATCAACCACGTTAACAAGCAAATTTCAGCTGTGATTATTCAACAATATAAAACCATCAACATGCAAAAAATCAGGTGATCGAAAAAAAGGCGATCCATTTTGTTTAGTTTTGGTTGATAAAGAAAAAGCACTTGAATCATTAGAAACCACGGTAGTCTTCCACTCAATGCGAGAGAAGGGTATTAACAAAAATCATATAAAAGTTGTGGAGAATATATGTGAAGATGAGTCTATAATAAATCGACTACATAAAGATACAAATGAAAATAAAGTATATATATATATATATATATATATATATATATATATATATATACATATATATATATATATATATATATATATCCACACTGAAGAGATGTAATACATCGAAACAGCTGTCTGTGGATGATACAATAATATATATATATATATATATATATATATAACTGAACATGCATATATATATATATATATATATATATATATATATATATATATATATGCATGTTCAGTTATTTATGAGCATGTCATCAATGAACGGTCATAAGAGTAAACATACACACGCTCACACACATGAGCACACATACAGACATATATATGTGTGTGTGTGTGTGTGTGTGTGTGTGTGTGTTTGTGTCCGTGTGTGCATTCACGTGCACGTAGTTGTCCGTATGCAGATTGTCTTCGACTTACAATAGGAACCTAAAATGAGATTGTAATCTAAAAACAGCAAGTCTAATACAATCGTCGATGTATTCTATCGAAATAGGAACTTGAGTTCCTGTCTTGGATTATTTTCGTTCTTGAAATAATGTTGAAATAAACACTAAATAATTATATATCCATACCTTGCATAAATGAATCACTGTAGCCCATCCGTGTATCAGAACTGATTATTTAAAAAAATGATGTATACCTATCTTAAAATATAATTCTTTTGTCTAAAATTATCTAAAATATTAGATCAATTATCTAAAATTATCTAAAAGATAGATCTTTTTTCTAAAATTATCTCAAAAGAGATCTTTTATCTAAAATTATCTTGAAAAAAATAACAGCGCAGAATTCGGGCATGGTTGAACAAAAATGACCCTAAAGTCCCTTAAGAGCATTTTTTCTACAAAAAAAACAAAAAAAAAAAGTTTTTAAAGGTGCCCAATGGTCAATTCATGCGAATTATCAATGTTATAGCCCAAATAATGAGACCAGGAGCGCCCAGACACACACACACACACACACACACACACACACACACACAAACACACACACAAACACAAACACGCACACACACTAGCAAAGAGAAAAGAATATGTAGCGCACTAGGCTGGTTGGTCGGGCAGGCTATTCTAGGAACTACGGCGATTCGATTACCAGAATTATTTTATTAATCAGAAAAAAAAAACAGTTTACTTAATGTAATTGATAGGTTATTAATCAGTTGTGTTCAACGAAACTGTTTCTTTAACTTTGTATAATAATTATTGTTTCATTTTTTTTATTCGCTTTGGTCCATCATCCAAACAGTCCGCTGATGACTGTACTAAAAGATTGGATGTCACTTGTTGAAGACGTAGTTTCCTGTTTAGTCACATAATAAAAAACCAATGACTCGTTTCTTTCAACAGCATGCCGTGTTGGGATGATCAATTAAAAAATGGAAAAGGAGGGTGATTAATGAATGAGTTACTCCTCTCGACTCTTGTGGGATCATTGAATTTTGTCTGAATTTTCGAAAAAGCAAGCATGAACGCAACCAGGCACAAACTGTGGGCTAATCTAGCATAAACTTACATTGCTAGTTGAACTCCCGACTAGAACCCTATTTGGGTAGGGGGTAAAAAAAGCATCTTTGTAGTTATAATGGGGAATAAATGCTGGGATTTTCAGCCGTCTAGCTTTTTCGGTTTGGTCTGTTCGCATGATACGTATATACATAGCCAGCCAGCCGACCAGTCCAAATTTTCCAATAATCAAGTCAGGCACAAGCAAAGGGACCAATTTAGCATAAATTGACATTGTAAACTGAAATCCCCGCGTCAAAAACTATTTGGGAGCGGGGGAAGAGTGAAAGAGTTTGTTTTTTTCTCTAGTCATATTAAGGAGTGAAGGTCAGTTTACATTTTAAGCTCTCATTGTATACGTCAATCACAGCCAGCCAGTCAGCCAGCTGACTTGAAAACTGAAGAAATCTGTGTTGAAAGTTTTGGCGACAGTTTTGCTTGACGGTTTCTAATTGACTCATCAGATAGTCCAATACGTTCCTATAATATATTTGAAAAAGTGTGCTTAGGTACCAAAACTAATGGTTTCCTTTGCAAAGTGTGCGCACGCTGACCACGCACGTTGCTGTCTGGTTATTTCAATTTGTAGTACGTCAGTTAGTACTATTAGTTCGCGGCTTATTTAGTGTTTTTACTATTTCAATGAAATATAATCGACACTCCACAAGTCGGGGACTATCTATATATCTATCCATCTATCTAGCTACCTATCAATCAAACTATCTAACTATCTATCTATCAATCTAATTTGCTATCTATAAGACTATCTATCTATCCATCTATCGAATAATCTATCTGTCAGGCTATCTATTTATCTATCCTTTGTATCGGTGACCATAGGCCTGCGGACCAGATTTGGCCTGTGGCAACATTTTGTGGCCCGCCGCCAATTTGGATACTTATTTGAAATCTTACGATCTTTCTAAGAAAGTCAATTTTATTATACATATCTTAAAACTACTATTGTGTTGGTTTCACTAATCAATAATATAATGACTGTACTAAACATGTTCATGTAAAATAGAAATTAAGTACGCTCCCGGTAATACGACATACATGTTTGAAATGGGTATATAGCCTTAATAAAGAATAAGAATAAGTCTTATGTGGCCCTGCGAGATCAAAAAAGTTCTCTGATCTATGCAACAGTGTAGTGTTGCATGAACTGCGTTCCATTATATTTGAGGGGAGGCAAAACGGCCTTCACTCACTAACTGTAGAATTCTCATTCTGTTCACCTGTCTACCGGCAGTATGCGTTCAAATGTTCATCCCATGGGGCGTCAAAACATCGCTTAAATTCATAAAATTTCAATTTAATTTCTGGGGAGATGGAGCCTTCGCTGAACCACCCCAGGTGTCAATTCCCTTTTTTTGTGCAAGAGAACATACATAGAAATAATCAATTAAAGAAAATGGGGTGGCAACCGCAATCGTCCCTGCTACCGATAGGTCTGTGAATGAACAAAAATTAAAATATAGGGATAAAGTAGGGACTATATATAAATATATATATATATATATATATATATATATATATATATATATATATATATATATATATATATATATATATATATATATATATATATGTGAGAAGTGAGTGTAAGAAATGATTTTATTTTATGTTTATAAATATTTCCTAAGTGGTTTGGTTATCCTCAGAAAGAGAAAGGGTAAATGAAAGCGTTAATCATGTCTTTCGTAATCAGTGCCTTTCTCTGAAGTAAAATACATTTTATGAATATCATAATGAACTGATTATAACAGAGAGAAGATTTGCAATTAATAGACATACATTATTACTTGGTAAAAAATAAAGGCAGAACAATTCATATGTGTAAAACTATACCCTCGTTATTTAATATCAGTAGTAATGCAATAGCTCGACCAAAACACAGAAGCCTTTTTTTATCACCTCCTCCAATTGGAGTCGGGGGCTGTTATCAAAAAGTGACCCTCCTTTTCCCCCATTGAGCGACACTGGATTTTATACACCATTTTCAAGGGTAATTGTGGTTGCTTGGCGGTGCCCATCTCCTCTCCAAGTTACATGCGACTGGTCCAATACGGTTGCACCAGGGATGATAAATTATCCTTCCTTGTCAATGCACTTAACCTAACGCTTCTCCATTAATAACATAGATCGGCCATCATAATATGTATGTATTATGAAGAAATGGCGAAGACGGTGTCGCCATAAGACGGCTCCCTGTTGGGCATATGTTCAATCCCTGCAGCTGCCAATTTTTACAATTGTTTATTCTATTCACGCTGTCTAGGCCAACTGGATTATTCGCTATGTATGAAATAGACTTTCAGATAAAAATAACGGATTTATATTAATATATCCATTGATAGCTGATAGATACGTGTGCGTGTGTAAAAACGTATCGATTTGTAGATACAGTACCAAAGTTTGATGAACTCCTGGATATGAACGAACATCCGTGTGTGTGTTTATGCACTCTCTCTCTCTCTCTCTCTCTCTCTCTCTCTCTCTCTCTCTCTCTCTCACACACACACACACAGAGTAATACGCAAACTAAGAGCCTGTTATTCTACGTAATTCTGTTTGCATGTTGTACGTGTATATTTTATCCCATTTGTCTGCTTATAAATATGGAACTGAGTATTTTTTTTTCTACGTGTCAGTCATTAAAAATCAAGGTAATTTTTTTCTTCAAGTAATGCAGGTGTTCTAAAAACAGAAATAGTTGATAACTCGAGGGTAAGTACAACGTCCCAGAAATTCAATATTCATCAATTTGGGGGTTGTTCCATATCAGTCTGATAATGGGTCAATATTTTGACTTCTTAAAAAAATCTAATCTTACTGATACCTTTTTTGAATACAGAAAATCTCTTCTAATTCAATCATCTATTCACCATTCGAGAAGAAAAAAGGTTGGAATTTTTTTGTTACTTTCCGAAGTGAGCAAGTGTACTAATATACTTTAAATCCAAACGGATACAAGCCAAAAGAGCTTTGTAGTTCAACTCTTTATAGGTATATTGCAAGCATTTAAATAGATAGATAGATAGACAGATAGATACATACATACATACATACATACTTAGATTAAATTTCAACTTAGATTACTACTAATATATATATATATATATATATATATATATATATATATATATATATATATATATATATATATATATATATATATATATATAAACTTAGATCGATATGTTACATATATATGTAATGTGTGAGCAGTGCTGATTTTTAGATGCTGGAGCTGACAACATTTTGGTACCAGAGCGTTTCGTCTCGTCCATTCAATTTGGCTTTCATTTTCACATACGTGCCGGAGTGGCACTCTGGTTAGCCCCAGTAGCGCTGCACCTCAGTATGTACCCCGAATTTCGCTGAATTTGATCAGATTAATCAATATGTTCATACTACCGAGCATTTCCTATGTATCGCTAGAAATCTTCGCACACAAATCGAAATCACACTACTAGGAATTACTCTCTCTCTCTCTCTCTCTCTCTCTCTCTCTCTCTCTCTCTATTTGCATATATATATATATATATATATATGTGTGTGTGTGTGTGTGTGTATATATATATATATATATATATATATATATATATATATAGAGAGAGAGAGAGAGAGAGAGAGAGAGAGAAGTATAGGAAGGTCCGGATACATGATCCTGATTGTATATTTTAATTAGAAATCGGAAAAAGAATTCAAGCCGATCATGATAAGAACTATTCGTGCAAGGTTCTTTTTCGAATAAAGAAGTTTAAATTGTCTTTGTTTTCGCGCCTTTAATAAGACAAATCCTCACCTAACCGATATGAAAAATCCCCAATCCCCGACCGGGAATTGAACTCATGACCAACTGTTTTACCTATTGAGATAAATTAACCACTCTTAGATATTAACGAAAATTTATCTTACAGATACGCTTGTTTAATTCTATTAAATAAATACGTTTATTCAAAAAAATATTTTTTCATAATCTTTTATTTGTTATACATACAATACAAAAGTTACAGTCATCATATTCAGTCGGAATATAAGTTGGAGTGGAGTTTGACCGTGCAGCATGCATGCTTGTTGAAGATTCTATAATAATTCAATCTCATGGCTGTGATTAATTTGAAGATCATACGTGAAACCATTTCGATCAAACAGCAACGATCAGTTCAGTGAAATAAATCAAATGAAAATAAGCAAGCCTGGCGGCTGCGTGGACAAACTCCATCCTACTTTTATTCTGACAGAAGATTATTACTGCAACTTCTGTGATGTATATACCGTAAATAAAAGACATATCTGTTTGGCTCAGTTGGTAAGAGATCCTCCAACTAATCCTTTGATCGTGATTCAAATCATGATAGAGAAATGTAATTTTTCTTCATCTGTTCGGCTTAACGAGACTGGACAGACAAACCTTCAAGAGTTTTCTCCCCCTACATTTGTTGAGGATTGTTCTTGTTACGGGGCAAAAATGAAGCCATTCCAACATGGATTGGAGGATGATAAAGATAAAGAGGTCAAAATGTAAACTCTTTTTTTAACAGATCAGTAGACTTATTTTCTGAAGAAAGCAAAAAACTCATAGACCGTTCTTGAATCGGCCCCAAAACATCACATTCGGATTGGAAGAAATGCACTGGTAAACTTTGATTACTCAGGTTAGTTCGTTCCTTAATTCCCTGTTCTATTCAAAACTGCACTATTTAGGGTCTTAATGTAATATAATCATTTCCTTTTTCAGCTAATTCTTAGTTGCATCAATGGGTACAATAATAGCTTAAGAATACTGCATCAAAACTCGCTCTAATCCAAACTGCACAACTCAAGGTGATCTTTTAGTGATTTTGGCCAACTCCCAAACCGAACAGAACTTTATTTTTCTACTGCAACAAGAGCAACAAGAACAATCCTGACCAAAATGTAGAGATTAAAATTTACATCTCTGTACTCTGAACACTGATTGTCTGGAGGCTGTCTTACTGACTGAGCTGACAAGTCTTAGATATTAACAGTATATATATGCACAGGTTTATTTCATTCAAATAAGTAAATACATTTATACAGAAATATATTTTTATAATTCTATTCATTTATCTACTATATATACAATGCAAAAGTTGCAGGAATTATCTTCAGTCAGAATAGAGTGGAGTTTGCCCCTGCAGCAGCCAGTTTTTTTTTTTTAATTTTTCTTTCAACTTACCCTTGATCATCATAGATATATATCTATCTATCTACACTAAGTTGAGAAAAAGGGAATTAGTTGTATCTAGATTACGTTAAAGTAGCAATTTTAAATTTAAAAAGGCGGAACATGTCAGTACGTGATTTAAATACTATTAATTTCCTTTTTGTCTACTTGATAAACATTGTCGGATAGACCGTATCCACATACTCATTTGTCTATAAAACAGTAGTTTTTTGGTGATGAGGGT
>OY735203.1:3371950-3409450 GCA_963457665.1 Thysanoteuthis rhombus | reverse complement strand
ACACAGTAAGCTAGTCTTTAATGATCACTACTGCAGGTGAAACACAGTAGTCATCTTGCATCGGACGTAACAACTAAGACGTCGTAAAAACGGTGATAGGGTCATTTGCAAGCCAACATCAGATATTTTTTTTTCAAAAAGAAAGAAAGAAAGAAAGAGAGGAAGAAGGAGGCAAAGAAGAACAATGGGAGTTTGAAAAAAAAGGAAAGTAAGAACGTGATACGGAAAGGAAAAGGAGAGCAAGTAGGGAGAGTAAGAAACGAACCAAATAAAAACAATAGCAACGAGGAGAGAGGAAAAAAAAAAGAAAAAAGAGAGAGAACTGAAGGAGGAGTAGGAGGAGGAGAAAGTTGGCGTCTGACTGCGATGTAGTTAGTTTAGCATTGGCTGTGTTTATAACGCTTACACACGTACGGTGGGGAAAGAGACCTGAAGAAAAAGAGAGAGAGGAAAGAGGCCGTGGCTTCAAAGCGAGGCGATAACATTTTGGCAAACGATTCAAGTAATCATTTGCCATAGAGGCCTACTTGCAATCAAGGACAGCTCGTCGACAATCGGCTGCAGACATTGATCTGCTTAAACGTTCTCTGCGATTGACGTCGCTACAAAACCTCAGTTGAACTTTGAAAGGCTTACAAGGAGCTAAAGGAAATATGTACTTACACACGCAAAGGCACACTTACCCACACGCATATACATAACAGTATCTGCACATAACATCAACACATATATAAACACACATTTACAAAAACATAGACCCACACAAACACCAACTGTATCTATATATATATATATAGAGGTATATATACACATATATGTATATATATATATAGGTACGCACTTACACTAATTTCATTTTAACAGTATTCAACTCATTCTGTTATAAATATTTTTTTTTAATACACCTATATTTTTTTTTCAAATAAAACGAATCTTACAATTTTGCTAACTGTAACACCATTCAACTAAAAAAAACAATAACAAAGGGAAATGCCACTATTTTATTTATATCTATTACGAGCTTCAGATAGTTCCGTATCAATTGTCACACTGATTTGAAAGAGAAAAAAAAAACGAAGGATTTTTTTTTGTTTTTTAATTCTGCCTTTTTTGCAACGACCAACTCCAGGAAAAGCCAAGGAAAAAAATTACAACAACGACAAAAAAGAATAACAACAAAAAATCAAAAGAACGGAATAACAGTTTGTTTTTTTTTTCTTCTTGGTTTGCTACTCATAAAACAGCCCATTGGATATCTCGTCATACAGATTGAGAGAAACACATACACATATTTATATAAGTATACGTACATACGCTCCCAAACGTATGTGAGTATCCATATGTAGATATAGAGACACGCCATCATTAAGTTAGAGATTTATATATATATATATATATATTTGTAATAATTCATAATCATATATATATATATATATATCAATTTACATAATTATTTATAAATATATGTATATTTATATATATTCATATATACATAAATATATATAGAGAAAAGATTGTGATTTGTATTGGCGTTGTCCAAGTTAATATTCATGCAGCTATCTCCGACTTTTACTTGATATTGGTTATTCATCAGACTCGTGAGAAGCGAAAGAGTCGGACGTAAGTAAAATAAACGAGTGTAACCGTTGTAATCAATTCAATAATCATGTCGGACTCCAAAAGTGATCACACGTCTTCGGCGACCGTCTCCTTCTCCATAAGCCGGATACTGGGCCAGGACGAGAAGAGCTCATCGAAAGATGAAAACAACAAAGACAATAATAACAAAAACCTTATTTTAGACACAAGCGTCAGCCCAACTGTGATGTCTAGAATGGAGTACCAGGACTCGACCCTGCCGGGGTCCCTGCCCCCATTTGCTTCATTTCATCAGAAAAACATAATAGGAACATACTGTCCGTGGTTCCAGGGACGATACAGAAATCCCTACTTTCAGTTTTATCGCGAGAGTAAGTATATTTTCTACTGCAATGTGTATATTTATAAACCTTCATGTAATATAAAAGGACAGAAATGAACACATGTATGTATGTATGTATGTATGTATGTATGTATGTATGTATGTATATTGGTCTTGTGTTAAAACTCTAGTCAGAAAATATCTGTATTATTATCTATACAACTATATACCTCTATTTTACAATATATCTATATTCTTTCTTTCTCTCTCCTCTCTCTCTCTCTCTCTCTCTCTCTCTCTCTCTTGACATATATATATATGCCGATACAATTTTCAATCCGTGTGATTAAGACTAACCATAGAATTATGTTAATTGACAAGGCAGAAGATTATGTTGAAAAATAAATATGTTGTGCAAAAAATACTTTTTTTATCTTTAGGCCGCAGAAATATAGCTGTACCTACATATATATATATATAAAACGCTTACATTATTTGAAATGACCTCCTGTTGTTACAAGGAGAACGAGTCACTCGGCCTAGACAGCGTAAATAGAAATATACAATTTAAGAAAAGCGGGACTGTGGCAAGAAGTGAACCGGCAACTGATTGGGTCATCGTTAGAACATGGCGTTGCTCTTACTATTGAGCTAAACAGCTCTACGGAGAGCAAAAGGTCTAAATAACTGCTTCACACCCACTCCTCTCATCTTGTTCATTCTCATCACCTATGTCTGCACTGTTTTGTTTCCAACGTCGAAAATTATATTACTAAAAAGTTATATATATATATATATATATATATATATATATATATATATATATATATATGTGTGTGTGTGTGTCTGTGTGTCTGTGTGTCTGTGTGTGTGTACGTGTGTGTGTGTGTGTGGGAGAGAGAGTGGAGGGTATTTTATTGTCCTTCATGAGTGAATATTCATAACTGTTATTGTCACTACGGATACCTTGAACAGAGCCGGCCCAATGCATAAGCGAACCAAGTGACTGCTTCGAACCCTATATCCATAAAAGGACCCCCCGCGCCCCAAGAACCCCCAGGAATCAATATTGTTTGCAATGACTAGGCACTGGGGAACAAAATCAAATTTTGTTCAGGGTCCCATAAAGGCTTGCACCAATCCAGATCTTGAAAAGCAGATGTCCAAGTGCTTCGTTAAATTCTGTCTCGCCCAGCAGGCTCAAAGTCGAATCTTTTCTCTGTACACGTAATCCTACTCTTTGTGCTCATCTGTTTATCCCTCACTTGTCGATGTTCGTTTGCATCAGCATATTTGAAAACATCTTTTGTCATGAAAACTGAGCCAACTTTCGTGAATAACAAATTGATTACAAAGAACGAATTGTCACTATTTTGTTATGAAGTCACTTCGTTCATTTTCATAAATCAGAGGTTGTTATTCGAGAAATTCCTGGCGGTTGGCAGGGGACACTGAGCGGCAGGAATGTTTATCAACAATTCTATAATATGTGTGTGTGTATGTGTGTGTGTGTGTGTGTGTGTGTGTGTAAAAGAGTAAGTATCAGTGTCATTGTGTGAATGCGTGTTTAGATTTGCACTGATACACGAATATATGTATGTATATATATATATATATATATATATACACACACACACACACACATACATACAGATATACAAACTTATACACACACACACACATATATATATATATATATATATATATATATATATATATATATATATATATATATATATATATATATAAATTCTACCTCTTGACTCAAGTACCAATGCTTATGACCAGTGTCCAAGCCAAAGTAAAAAGTATTTCGAATGATCATTTCCAAAATAGGAAGGTATGAAGATTGGAGTATTGCTGTTAAAAGTGCCCCATTTCTCTATAAATTGTATTGTATCGAACTATACCAGGCATAATTTATACACACATATATATGTGTGTGTTTATATATACATATATGCATATATATATATATATATATATATATATATATACACACACACACACACACACACACACACACACACGTATATATGTGTGTGTGTGTATGTGTATGTGCATGCGTGTGCGTGTTTATGTTTGTGTGGGTGTGGATATGTGCGCGCATGTGCACATTTTATTGTTGAATATATGATTATCAAATGTGTAAAAGGAACCCGTAATTGTATGTTTCTTTTAAACGTACCCAAGATATTTGGAGTACGTTTACTTGAGTTATATACATATATATATATATATATATATATATATATATATATATATATATATATATATATGTATATATATATATATATATATATATATATATATATATATACATATATATATATATATACATATATATATATATATATATCTAAATATGTATATATATATATATGTATATTCGCTGCATAAGTATACATATTGATATGTACTAAATAGTATATATATATATATATGTGTGTGTGTGTGTGTGTGTGTGTGGTCCAAATAGAATCGGAGAGGCATTATATTTTTTACAAGAAGAAAGTTACAATTCACATTTTAAGTCAAGATAAAATATTCTGACACTCTCCTTTCGTAATATATATATATATATATATATATATATATATATATATATATATATATATATATATATATATATATATATATATATATACACACAGAAAGAGTGGGAGAAAGAGAGAGAGAAAGGGAAGAATATGTGTCATATATATAAAAATCTATTTTTCTTTTCATATCTATAAACAAATTTTCAGATACATATTCGTATAAATATTACTTCTATCAGTATTGAAAAAGATAACGTATCAGTTTTTCGAAAAGTACGACATATCAGTTTTTAGAATTTAAATAGATATGTGTACAAATTGTAATAATCTATATCAATATAGATATATCCATACTTTTATAACTCTCATCGTAATTCTGGTCCGTATATGTTTTAATCGACGTTTTTGCATACATCCGAAGAGAGTGTGAGATAGTATATATATATATATATATTTATATATATATATATATATATATATATATATATATATATATATATATGTATGTGTGTGTGTGTGTGTGTGTGTGTGTATGTGTGTGTAAATGCGACTGTATGCATATACTGCTGCAATTAAGCGTGTAAATATGTTTTATTTAAATACCCAAACTTTTTTCTTGGTCTGTGCATATGAGTGTGTGTAAGTTTGTAAGATTTATAAATTAGTTAGAAGCTTCCATTTAGGTTTATACCTATTCAAGACAATTATCTTTTTGTCAACCCCCACTCCATTTCTTTCAACTCTTGCAGTGAGTGTCATCTGCTTGTTTTTTTCTTACTTATTTCATCCCTTTTCTCCCTACTCTCTCTCACTCACTCACTCACTCACTCTCTCTCTCTCTCTCTCTCTCTCTCTCTCTCTCTCATTCTCTCTCTTCTTGCCACCTCAACTCTTTATCTAAGAAAACGTTTACTTATCTAAAAGGTTAAGTGGATACTACACAATGGTCGCTAGCACACACACACACACACACACACACACTAATAAAACAAATATCCAAATGGTATTGTTACTCACACACACATTACACAATCTCAAACGCACTAGTATACACAGAATTACAGACGCATGCGCATACATTTCTTTCGAAGCGAGTCAAGACAATTAAAGATATCCCATTACTTCCATGATAAGCAAAATCGTTTTTTTTTTTAGTTTTTTTTATTTTTTTTTAATTATTATTATCATTATTATTATTATTATTATTATTATTATTATTATTATTATTATTATTATTATTATTATTATTATTATTATTATTATTATTATTATTATTATTATTATTATTATTATCTTTTGATGTCTAGTAGTATTCAGCTAGAAACTTAGGGCAGGTAACTATTTAATGACTTAGTAGGCACTGGCAGTTTTTCTTAGTTTTATGAATTTATATATACAAAGGGGGGATCACTAAAAAGAGGCAACCCTAGAAAGTACATAGTTGTATAAAAGACCAAATATCTACATAGTTAGTGCTTTGCGAAGGATATGGGTCGTGCTTGTGAGGACAACTTTCTGTATCTCATAGATGCTTCGGTTTCCTGGTATCCTACCCTGATATTTGTCGGCACCCTTTTTTTATGACCCCCAAGGGCTCCTATAAGAACTATTATTATTATTATTATTATTATTATTATTATTATTATTATTATTATTATAATCATCATCATCAATGTCCTCACTTTTTTTTATATGAGCATCGTCCATTGAATATGTAATTCAATTCAAGTTCATCAGTCGGCAGAAAATGCTGACAAAAAAGACATTTTATTTTTCAATCAGGAAAATTAAAATTCAATTCAGACTTCAAACAAAAAACTCACCTGGTGAACATACTGAGGAGAAGGCATTTCTTATATTAGACCAGCGAAGGAAAGTTCAGCTATCAAGACACACTTTCAACCGTTAGTTTCTTTGGGTTCACGATTATCGCTGGGAAATCAAGTGACAACAAGTTTCCTCACCAATCCAATTACTTTTATTATCTTTATCATAAGTATTAAGAAAAATAAGTTTTGTGATTGCTATAAGAAGCAAAAACTGATGTAGTAATCCAAATATAGTAAAATAACTCCAAACCACAAGGAATATGTAAATAGTTTTACCTTTCATATATGAATGGTTCTAGTAATTACTAATTCAGTAAATGCTCCTTCTTCGGCGACAGTAATTATAAAAACTAACCTTATTTCGTATTATACCTGGCAGAAAGACTCATGTATATGTCCATGTATCTATACGAAGAATATATAAATAAAGAGAGACTAAAGATACGTTTACGGGTGTGTGCACGTACCTTTGCTGTTAGTTCTTGTCTGAAGTTGTGTTATGAACGAGTGCCGTTCTTCCATTAATTACTCTTTGTAGTATCCTTAGTTTTGTTGAATTAATAACTAAGGCCGAGAAGCTCTATTGCCTTCAGCGAGTGTGTATCGTATCCAGTAATCTTCAAGGAGTTCAGAGAATAATTCGTTATCCTTATGACTTTAAAAAAAAAATGAATAACCCTCCATAACCAAATTAGAACAAGGGGATTGATAACAAAGATAAGGATACTCGTTTGAATAATTGATCGAAGACATGACAAAACTGTATTTCAGAACTTCAAAGGAAACAAGAAAGAACCGGCGAAAATGTAGTGGTTGGAACCATCAGGATAAAGTTATTAGTCCGAACAAATCATGCTATAAGTCTGGTTACTAATTCAATAGAAACTGTCATGAGACTAACTTCTTTTGGCTGCATGCCCTTGGAGTTGATCAATTAAAAATAGATAAAGAAGCAGAACAATGGATAAGTTACTTATCTCATCTCTTGCTGGGCAATAATCACTAAAATGTCTGAATTTTCAAAAAACCAACCGGGTACAAACTAGAAGCCAATTCAACATGGACTTGCGTTGCGAACTGAACTCCCACTAAGAATCTACGGGGATGGGTTAAAAAAACGTTTTTTGTTCACATTATGTGGAGTGAATGTTGAATCGTTCAGCCCTATAGCTCCATAGGTGCAACCTGTATGCTTGATGCATACATAGCTAGCCGGATTTAAAAACTGAGAGAAATTGATGTTGGCAGTTTATTGGCAGTTATGGTTGAAGGTTTCTAAAACAGTTATGACTGTAAATGCATTCAAGTGTACAGTTTTATCATTTATAAAGTCTTTAAAAGAACTAATTTCTTTTAATTTTTCAATTGAGATATTTTACGCGTATAGCACTGTATGTATAAAGGCGTATAGTAAAATCTCAGCCAATATAATATAAATTTCCGTTAGTGATACGATCGTTATAGTTATATTTTATGATTACTATTCTCTTTACATTTTCCCTCCTCGGTGTAAATACAAAATTTAGCATTCAATCAAGTGAGCAGTGAACCAGTCTTAGCGCGACAGATTTACGAGGTCATTTCTAAGATAGAACTGTCATGATCTTTATTCACAGATTTTGGTAGATAAATATATATATATATATATATATATATATATATATATATATATATATATATATATATATATATATATATATATATATATACGCAGTTGTTCTACGAGCGTAATCTTATGATATATATATATATATATATATATATATATATATATATATATATATATATATATATATATATATATATAGTCATGTTAACTACACATTTTTTTTCCACTGAAAAGGAAATTTTATTTGTTAAATTTAAAATAGCACCAAAATAACCAACCATGACTGCGTGCCAGACAAGTCATCTTTGATTCGATCAGTTATTTCAATGTATTTTCTCGTAAAAAATTCAAATTTCATGGTCTTGGTGTAAGTAATTTGAATATATTTGTATTTTCATTTATAATTTTACTCTCTATTTTGGGGTTCTTCAACTGTTTTACCGTAGCCCTGTTTCGGAAGTATAAATATATGTATGTATATACATATATATGTGTGCATGTGTGTGTTTGTGTGTAAGAAATGTGCTGACATATTCGTTGTTAAATCATTACCATTCTCTCATTCTAAATTACAACGAAGAAATTAATTGCATGAAGCTATTATTATCAAACGTTGTTGTAATGCAACCAGCAGAACATAGAGTAAAATGTAAAAATGAAAGAAACAATTTAGACAACATGCCTTCTCTGTTGACCCCAAATACTATGTTTAATGATAGTAACACTAATTTTCGCAATTACTACAGTGCTAGGAACGACCGGGCGACACTTTATTGAAAGTCTAAAATATGTAGGAACATAAAAGAAGCTAGAAACAGAACTCACTAGAGAAAAAACAGCAATTATGACGATGTACTGTGGAAGGTGCTGAAGCTTTGAGGTATAGTATCAGTTGGCTTTTGAAACTGCCCGATATTAATTTCAATGCTCATCACTTTAAAAAAATCGTTTCTATCTCACACTTTCAAAATTAAGAAATCAGCCAAAATCCATAAGACTAAGTAGAGCAAATGGTGACTTGAACATTCGACTAATGAGTGTTTTAGTAGTGTATTGTGAATCTTAGTCGACACAAGATAATGAAATGTATATGTCTGAGGTCAGCAACTCAAGTGATGTTAACAATAATAATAATTGTGATGAAATAATTACTCGAGCTGAAAACTTCCGATCTCGTGGTATAGTGCATGTATGAGGATCCAATAATTTACCGAATAAGTTTCTCGTCAAAAGATAAATAACATTACATACTCATTTACGTATCTCACAAAAAACTTACCAACTTAAAAATATTGGAATTATCAATAGAAGCGCCTATGTAAAAGAGCAAACCTCTCTAATTATAACAATTGTTCCATTAATTAATATGAAATGATAGGTATATCGAGAAAATTACTTCGGAAAATTAATGCTGATAATAAAGATTGATACATATATTTGAAAATTAGTATATAAAATAATCATTATTGTTGTCAAACTCTAGTCCAAGCTTGGAGTTGACTTTGTTTTTCACTCGTAAAAAGAACAACAAGAGCAATCCTCACCAAATTTAGGGGGGTAAAAATTAACATTCCTCTAATGTGATTTGAAATCATTACCGCTGTGGTTGGCTGGTCTTTTACCGACTGTGATAAATTGACAAGCCGAGCATACTGAATTTATTATACCGATACGAATGGGCTTATTTCATTCTGAAAAAAATAAATACATTTATCCTAAAAGAAATATATTTTTTCCATTTTTTTTTTCAATTTATTATACGTACAATACAAAATTTGCAGTAATCAACTTCAAGCGGAATAGAAATAGGAGTGAACTTTGGCCCTGCAGCAGCTAGGCTTGTTCTTCTTCTTCTTCTTCTTCTTCTTCTTCTTCTTCTTATTATTATTATTATTATTATTATTATTATTATTATTATTATTATTATTATTATTAAGAAGTTTTCATACTCATTGTTATTGGTGGCTTTCACTGGAGTTTAGGTGACAGCAAGGCTTGTGATTACACCAACGTTCCTCTCTGTACTCTAGTTGTTTTCAGTTGAGCCGTTGACTGAATGGTTTCAATAATTCCTCAGAAACCTTATTCATTCATTCTCTCTGCAAAACTCTTCACGTCAATCGGTACAACTGTCAATTTTGTGTTCCATGATTTTTCCAATTATTATTATTACTAGAATGTAGAATTCGTTGCACACTGAGTTTCGCCGAATACTTAGGGTAGGCAATGATTTTATGACTTAGCGGGGACTGGCATTTATATATATATATATATATACACACAAAAAGTGGGGTCAATGCAGGATGCTACATAAGAGAGAGAACTGGAAATATTTACATTGCTTTGCGAAGGATATGGGCGGTGCCTGTGAGGACAATTTTCTGTATTTCATAGATACTTCGGTTTCCTGGTATTCTACCAAGATATTTATCCATACCCTTTTTTATGACCCAAAGGACTCCTCTAACAACTGGTATTGTTACAACCTCAAGTTGCTACATTTTTCTGATATCATCATCATCATCACCATCATCACCATCATTATTATTATTATTATCATTATTATTATTATTATCGGTATTATCATTATTATCGTTATTATTATCTTCAGCATCATGTTCTTTCTTCATTTTTCTTGTTGATGCCTGTTTTTGTGAAGCAAATAGAACAGTTCCGAAAAGTGCGTTCTTCTCTAAATTTTCATATCTAGTTTACCTGAGATCTTCCCGAGATTATCGTTACGTCCCGTCTTGATTCTACCTGGCACCTAATAACCACAATGACAACTAAGATAATAATAATAATAATAATAATAATAATAATAATAATAATAATAATAATAATAATAATAATAATAATAATAATAATAATAATAATAATAATAATAATAATAATCTGAAAGGAATTTCAGCACTGACTGGTCTTGTTTTGTTATAGCTTACCTAGCAACAACAATATATTAATGATAATCATGATAATGGCGACATTAATGATGAGAGTTGTAATCACCATCAATGGCAACCTTGATATCTCAAGAATGACAAAAGAGAAAATTCACATTCATTAAAACAATTGACACGTAGAATGATGTATTTAACAGTTGTAATTTGTGACAACTTTACATTAATAAGAAAAACTCTGTTCACGCAATGCCATGTACAAGGAAGGAGCAAAGCAATAATTCATATGATTGAATAAGTACTTTTTTGATTTTATATACGTATAATTCAGGGTAGGATAAAACTTTAATGATTATATCTATCTATCTATCTATCTATCTATCTATCTATCTCTATCTATCTCTATCTATCTATCAATCTATATATATATATATATATATATATATATATATATATATTCTAATTAGCTCAGTATCTTTTTTTATCCTACACAAAATCATTGTATTAGTTCATCATTACATTCGTACTATTCGGTATATGTGTATGTGAGAGAGAGGGAGAGGATGTGCATGTGTGTATGTATACATATATACATATATATATATATGTATATATGAAAACGTAGATGCATCAATGTATCATAATGGCATAAAACTAAAAAAGGCATTTCTACACAACAAATATTTGTTTCAAAATGTATCTCCTCCTTTGTCGATGCACTTAATTCACTGGTAAATATTAATCCCTTACAGCGAATATTTTATTGTAAAAACCCCGGATGAAAATCCAGTGCATAACTACATGTCACTCTTTTTTTCATCAATTCTCGCATATTTGTTTGCATGATTTCATATATATATATATATATATATATATATATATATATATATATATATATATATATATATATATATATATATGTGTGTGTGTGTGTGTGTGTGTGTGTGTGCAATATATGCGGGGGGCTCTATTTGACCCAACATCCGATTTTTAATCGGTGAATATATGAGTTGGCCAAGACAGTGTAAAAAGAATAAACAATTGAAGAAATGGGCTGCAGCAGGAATCGAACCATCGGTTTCGAATATCAATAACGCATTTATAATTATTACGTCGTATTATAAATCTATTTCTTTGTACATATATATATATATATATATATATATATATATATATATATATATATATATATATATATATATATATATATATATATTGGGGAACAGAGCTCGCAAGCCACATTGATAGATAAATAAATGGAGCAGTAAAAAAAATTATGAATACACTGTATTAGCTAGGAGAAGGTAGCAAAGTATGTGGATTTTTAATACTTATTTCTATTCATTCCCTTTTGAATTAGAAATTGCACTCTTTTCAAACATAAAACTCATTGACTGAATTAAGATGAGGTGTACATGCTTTATCTACAAGGATTTACTATAGATAGGTTTTAGGTGCGTAATTCCCTTGTGTTCTTATTTATCTGTGTCTGTATGAGAGTAAGAGAGGGGGCGCGTGGAAGTGATAGAAAGCATATATATGGCCCTTTCTTCTTTTAATCAAATTATTCAGCGACTCATAAATCCTGTTAATCGCTAAATAATTCCCTCTGATCTATAAAATAGAGCTTAAATCTACGTATTTGTGACGACGTCTGCACAAAGAATGCATGCCCAAAAGCGACTTAGTTTCAAGTGGACAAATGGCGAGACAGGCTTATGCACTAACAGGCTTATGGATGTCCAGATATGTAATAAGTTTGGCTCAAGGCCATGTATATGAAAAAAAAAAAACGTTTAAGGTTGATTTCGCTATAAATGTTTTTGTGATCAACTCGCTAAGCAGTACTGAGCAACAGGTGTTCAAGCTGCAAACGAGAGCGATATATGCGTGTGGTTTTGCGTACATGTGTATGTGTATGTGTATGTGTGTGTGATAGTTCCTTTCAAGTTGTGCGCGTGCGTGCGTGCTCATGCGTTTTGCAACCAGCACACAAAGGAAATTAATGTGTGCACAGATGGCTTACTGAGTTTTTTTTTTTTTTCATTGAAAAAACATTGATTCACTTTGTCATATTCAAATCTGCACACATTCTCTTATCAAAGGAAAATCACTGACTACAGAGAATTAGGCTACGAACATATTGACCCATCTCTGAATGGGATTCAATGATCAGTAACCGAGATACGTACTCTGGTAGTTATGAGCAGTTTGCAATAGATAATAACAGATTCAGATAGATAGATAGATAGATAGATAGATAGCAATTGTTTTGTTTTTGATGGTGTAGAGAGTCCAGAAGTTGCCAATTTAGATGCTTTTTTTTTTCATTTTTCGAATTTTGAAAAATTATAAAAAGAAAAAAAGGGCAACTGATAGATAGATAGATAGATAGATAGACAGATAGATAGATAGATAGATAGATATATAGATAGATAGATAGATAGATAGATAGATAGATAGATAGATTTACTAATTTATATTAGTCAGGCCTAAAACTAGATTCATGAACACTGATATAAAACCATAATCAATGACTTGTGAAGCAAATCTATCCCAATAAACTGACATACACCTTCTGATATAAATACATTAGTTATAGCCGTGTTTCGCTACTTGTGCCATCATTTTTCAGTCAATTCCCTTGTACGAATTCTAACATACCTACGAGTGCACATGTGATTTCACACACGTATACTTGCGTACGTGCACTAACATACAGGCACACACACAAACAAAATGCACTAATCTTCAAGCATACACATGCACACATTTGTACACACACACACACAATTCCTATTTTTTTATCTTTTTTTTTTTTGTTAATCCAAGTGTCGATACTACTTGGGATATCCGATATTATCAAAAACCAGGTGACTGTCACAGAACTGCATATGCGAACTAAGCGGCTTTTAGAGGGTACCAAAGTTGCTGGAAATGTCCTATGTTTGAAACAAGGGGAGCCTAAATTCAATTTCTGCTTGAGGCCCCCTTGAAGTTTGAGGTCAGCCCTGAACTGTCGTATGTTTAATACCCTGCGGACGAACAGATTTCGAGATCCAGAATAACCACAATTTTTTTTCAAAGGACAAAATATGCTAGTTCCCACAACGCCCCTATAGCTTCTTTCATTCACGTTTTCATGGGCGAACCCAGGGCCAGTGTCCCACACTCGCTTGTGGGCCTTTAAATGCTGACCACCTGCAAGGGTCAAGACTTTGAAAGTTCATGAAATCATTGAAACAATGGACATCTGGCTAGTCTGTCACAAGATTTGCATCCTACCCCAATCTAATTCGCTTTTCTCTTCTCTCCTTCGCTGACTCGCACCGGAATTGTATGATTCAGTTGGTGAGTGTGCTTGGAAGTGATTGAATGCCACGGTGAGAGAGTGAAAAGGGACAGGAAGAGGGTGACTGAGAAAGAGAAAGAGGAAGAAAGAGATAGAGAAAGTGTGTGGGTGTGTGTATGTATGTGTGCATGTGTATGTGTGTGTATGTGTGTATGTGTGTGTATGTGTATGTGTATGTGTATGTGTGTGTGTGTGTGTTATTGTTGTTGACCTAACTCTTTAGCTAACGGCATAAGGGAAGATTCTGTCGTTTCTGTGTTGAGCTTTGGGTAGAACAAAAACCTTTGTCTTTCTTTATTTATTCATTTATTTATTCATTTATTTATCTATTCGCTGGTTTGTTTAAAATTTGCATATTTTCCCTATTAAAGATGATATTTTCAAGCACAAGCTCTGTAATTAATTTATCTAATCATATCTATTCCAGATTAGCATACCTACAGCTCACACACACACACACACACACACACACAGACACACATAGGCGCTAGGGCAAATCAATGTATATCGGGCAAAACCGTGGAAATTATGGACAAACCTTCTGGTCCCCATTAACCAAAGAGTTTCTGTGCTTCAACGAACACATCCGTGGATGATATGCCACTTGTATAAGCTTACATGTTCGCATGTAAAATGTAGTTTCAAAAACTGGTCGTTACTCATAATTCTTTCTGGTGGGTTTAGCAAGATTCCTGCACAACTTTCCAAGTGTAAATATTTAAACATATTCCTTGTACACATGAACGTTCACTTACATATGAACTTTCACGCAAATGAGCAAATGGCCAGATGTAACGCACGCACACGCGCACGCACACACACATGCAGGCGCAAGTACATTTACTGTCAAACTCCAAAACTGGAGTTGACTTTATTTTTGTAATCTAACAAGAACAAGAACAACTCTCGTCGAGACAAAAAGTGTAAACCGTTATGTAAAATTCTGCTGTGATTAAAACTCCTGATTGGCAGGAGGCTGTCTCACGGACTGAGATAAACGGACAAGTCTTAGATATTTACAAATATGTGTCATTCAGACATGCGCAGGCTTAGTTCATTCTAATATACATATATACATATATATATATATATATATATATATATATATATATATATATATATATATATATATATATGTGTGTGTGTGTGTGTGTGTGTGTGTGTGTGTGAAATAATTTTTATTTATACGATACAAAAATTGCAATAATCATTTTCAGTCGGAATAGAGTTTGACATTTTTCATATCTAATTTAAATTTCAGTCATTTAATGTATAGCCATTTTTCAACAAAAAAACATTCAAAATGGATTTTACAGATGAAGGTTGATGCAAAATATTGAAGCGTTGGGATGAGGGATTTTCGTCTTCTTTCTATAGTTCTATGGGACGAAAGAGTCAATGCATTATGTTGAAATCTGTTTTTCTTTCCTTTTGCATCCCTTTCAAGATATTTAGCAAGTACACATAATGTTATATGTATTGATATATCTACCTAACTCCCTCGATACCTCTATCTATCTATCTGTCTATCTATCAGTCTATCTTTCTATCTATTTGTAACCGTCAGCTGAATCTGTCAACATAATCAACTTAGATTTCTTCAGTTTTTAAGTGATTGTGATATATATGTATATATATATATATATAAATATATATATATATATATATATATATATATATATATATATATATATATATATATATATATATATATATATATATATATATATATGTAAGAACTTATCATGCGGCAAATAAATGTTATTTCTATCTACAGAGTATTGGTATGGAAATACTTGGATAAATATGTTGGGGTTCTTTTCGTATTTAAAGTGTGCAAAATATCCTTTAAAGGTTCATTTGTGGTCCTTTTCTAAAATTGCCGATGTTTAACATTCCTTTCACTCCCTCAATGTGTGTAGATCACCGACTTTTAATCACAAATTATTTTCAGAAATTTTCATTAACTCCAAACGTCGAATTGTACAGAGGGAGCATCTGAAAGACATTTTACGTTCACTCTTCGATATACACTGACTATTTCGAATATTTCTGTTCCTTTATCCATGTCAGTTAATAAGTATCAAGAATTTTGATTTTTCTCGCTAAGTTCAGTTCAAAATTGCGTTGTCTTAAAGATGACTTAGCCTGTTTAAATCAAATGTTTTATCTGCTAATATATATATATATATATATATATATATATATATATATATATATATATATATATATATATATATATATATTAAAGGAATATATTTTCTTTGATTTTATTCATAAAAACAGTTACCATTCATACAAAAAGTGAAGCTGGATACGTATAATAATAGTAAATGAATGTTAATTCTCTTTATCTCATGGAAATAATTTAGCTTTTAAACCGTTTTCAGAATTATGAAAGCTACAATGCTTCTTAGTTTATTTTTTAAACTATTCAAATTTCAAATAATTTCATCTAGATTTCCCTACATTTTTTTTTCAAAGGAAACGTGTCATATATAAAGTCCAAAGTAGAAGGAAGGTTTTAGAAATTTAACAATTATTCTGAGGTGGATAATTCTTTTTTACATGATTATTTCTGTTATGAAGAGAGAGAGATAGACTTTTTCGATGGCCATTAAAGCATTAATTCATTTTCTAACTTTGATATCGTGGTTGGAACGTGATCTTAATTTCTGAATGTCTATAACTTGAAACGAAAGAACAACTAACATTTCATAAATGCGATCATAGCTGAATATGATTATGAAATTTATTTCTTAGGATTCACGTTGCCAGAGATTAAATGTTGATGAAAAAGAGACCATTCCCTTGTTTGAACTAAAGACCTTTTTTAGATTGTTGAGTTGGATTCGTATGGAATTATCCACAAAGATATCGTCTCACCGAAACTTCATGAACTGAACCACCTCAATACCAACTGAGAAACTCTTTGCGACTTCTAGGAACAAGCATGTGGATAGATAGATAGTGATAATCTAGATTTATTCCGGTAAAATATTTTTTTTAACTGATGTACCGATGTTGAAACGGCAAATTCGAAGTCTCTTGATTACCTGAATATTCATGAACTCATCAAAAATTAATTGAAAAATACAATATAAAACTATATTACTCATATCTAAAATACAGAAGTGGGAATTCATTTTAATTACCCATGATGGTAATTCATTCATTTTCTTGACAGCTAAAAAAAAAAAATTAACAGAAATTCCAAGTTGATCTCTTTTCGGAGAAATTGAAAATTGGTTGACATAATATGTGAGTACTTGAAGTAGAGCTCTAGAGATAATGTTTGTCTTGATGATGAATTCGTTCATCACTGTAGGCATTAAGAGAAATACATGTGGCAGGAAATGAGGTTTATACATTCATACACACACACAGACGTATATATATATATATATATATATATATATATATATTCTGCAATAAGAGTTGAAAATAAATTCGTGAAAAAAAGGAAAGCCAAACTTTTTAATAATGTTTGGGTTTTTTTTGCACTTACTGAGTATCAAACTCACTGACGATGACTTCATAAAGACGTATTTATAAAGCAACAGTGAACAGTGAGGAACGACATCAGTGACAGCACCTCCAGCGACATTAATTCGTTCATTATAACTCGTGACTGCAACTCGGATTTTGCCTGGTAGCAAAAAAATTGTTTTCTTCAATAAATATTCACTATATCTTCCATAGAAATTTTGAACGAATTAATTAGTACAGATAATCAAAATATTCCCCCCTCTCTCTCTCCCTTTCTCTCTCTCTTTCTCTCTCTTTTTCACTCTCTCTGTCCTTACCTCTATCTCCCACCTCTGCCCTCTCTACGTTTCTTCGAAGTTGGAATAAGTTCCTGAACAGAAAACAGTTGAACAACGGACACACAGACACGCTCATATATTTGCATTCAGGCGGGGTTTTCTCTCCCAATAGTAGACATGCACACCACCATCCTTTTAGCGTCTGTCCTTTCACAAGATTTGCCAGGCCTCTCCATCATGGGCGTCACGGAGCTAGTACTTTCTGAACTGTCTAGTTCATCACACCATCTCATATCTTGCCAGTCACAGTTTCGTATATGATCTCAAGGGATCCACGTTGTGAGTCATGATATCCAGCAGTTTCTGATATTCTAGCAACATAACTTGCCCATTGCCATTTAAGATTCCTTACTCTTATTTTTACTCTAATATACCACGCTGTCTTGCCGATATCTCCATGTGATGTTGAGCATGATTCTCTCTGGCACAATTTGCATTGATCTCAGTTTGAGGGCCAGTCTCTCGGTTAGGTTTCATGTTTCAGCTCCATAGGTGACTATGGGGGATACATTGGTTGTAAACCCTTATTTTTAAGATCAGTTGGATAAGCTTGTTTTTGATGGTTGAGCGTGTCGACCTTGGGTCATTCTTCGACTGATTTCTTCTTTTGGGGATTCCATAGGGATTTGTTGTCCCAGGTAAATGTAGTGACCTATTTCATCCTGAGTTTTCTCTCTTTGTGTCTTGGTCTGTTGCTAAAGTTCCTGTGAGGATCAGCGTTTTTTATTTTCTCTATTCAGTTCGTTGAGCACAGTGTACACTAGCGTCCATAAATCTGCATTTCGACGAACCTATATTCATTGTTCGAAAAAATTGACGGAAGATTTAAGCGAAGACAAAACAATGGTACAGACAACGAATCGGTGCCTGGTTCAAATGCACACACTGCAATTTTCTTCCAGATGATTTTTTAAAAATAGATTTTTCTTATAAATCCCAAAGCTCCAGTGCGCCCCTTCCTCGTAGTTGCAGGGTATACGGGTGTCACACGCTGGCTTTGGTATTAAATGATACGCGTGTTTATTTAGGCTTATCATTATTTTGTGCACTGTGTGCCCTCACACCAGAGGTATACATAGTTAGGAATCGAATAATTGTGTGCGTCCCTAACACTTGGGCTTTTTTCTTGGTTCAATCGATGATCATTATTGTCTCAGCTCTTCGTCAGATCTCCAAATCGGTGAATCTTATTGCAAAAGACCTCAGAACCATTCTGGGTACGTCAATGCTTATGAGCTGCATCTTTCACACAAACACATACATACACACTCACACACACGTGCCTATATATATATATATATATATATATATATATATATATATATATATATATATATATATATATATATATATATAAATGAAGCAATGATTCGCTACACAAACGCTATGTTTCTGCCCTGTTTAGGCTTCTTCAGGCGAATGATCCTTCGCCTAAAGATACCCAAACAGGGCAAAAACATAAACGTGTTTGTGTAGCGAATCCTCACTCTATCATATTAAGCTCTACTCTAAATCAACCGAATGTTTAAACTTGAATGTATCGAGCACTTTATGGAATAAACCCATCATACATCGGATATTGCATTATATTACGATATATTGCATGTCTGATTTATATTACATATATACATATATATATATATATATATATATATATAGAGAGAGAGAGAGAGAGAGAGAGAGAGAGAGAGGGGGGGGATAATGAATAGTCTGAGATAGCTTGGAAATACATTCGTTTATAAAGAGGAAGCCTTTTGACACGTCACAGCGTAGTTTCTTTCCTCTGTTTTCTTTTCTTTTTGTAGTACTTTTTTTCTCCTTTTTGGCCTGGGGCAGGTTTGGCTTCTCTAGATTTTTGCTCCTCTTCGCCTGGTGCGTGACATGCCACGCGAACGGATACAGACAAGTTGGAATAACAAATGAGCAAAGAAGAAAGCAATGACATCGAATCCGACCGGGGCTTGTAGAATATGCGATTCAATTTGACAAACACTCTGACAATTTCCTTCAGAGACAAACTGGGATTTTATGTTATTTATCACCTGAGTCAATATACTTACTCTTTATTTACAGGTTGATTTCTTCCTCGAACACCGACCTCTGACTTTGAAATGATACTCTTTACTCCTCTGTCTGCATATTCAGATATATGCGTCTCATAAATGATCTCTCTCTCTCTCTCTCTCTCTCTCTCTCTCTCTCTCTCTTTCTATATATATATATATATATATATATATATATATATATATATATGTATGCATATATGTATATATATATATATATATATATATATATATATATATATATGTATGTGTGTGTGTGTGAGAGAGAGAGATAGAGAGAGAGAACAATAGAGAATGAGATAGACTCAGGAGTAAGAGTATATGGGGACTTTGCTAATTCATTAATCAATCCATTAATGAATTAAGTAGTATGCTATACATGTTTCGGGAAGGGTTCCCATCTTGAGTTGCGTGTGGTACGCGTGTGTGTACCTTCCAGTGGTTAAAAGGTTTCTGCAAAAAATAAATTTTACATCAGATATTTTGCTTTGGAAGCAAAAATGGAAATTAAGGAAGAGGATTCTTTTTGGGTCATCATGATGTTTGGGACTTAGTTCTGTCTGTTGTGAAGTCTGCATTGGTCTCTCTTATATATATATATATATATATATATATATATATATATATATATATATATATGTGTGTGTGTGTGTGTGTGTGTGTGTGTACGTGTGTGAGAGAGAGAGAGAAAGAGAGATAAAGAGAGAGAGAGTTCTGTTGTGTATGTCCATGCGTACTAAATTGCAGATAGTATGTATAAATACATGTGTGTAATTTCCACTGATGAGGAAAATTCTAACTTTTGTAATCGATAATTAAGCACTCAATAAGTATTTTGCAAATTGTTTAGTATTGTTCCTTTGATAAAATGGTGAGATTTGATAGATTAATAACCATATTAAAGATGCAAATCAATTATACCCTTTGAACAAATCAAAACGTCTTTTATTATATTCTTAATTATTTTCTTTGTGCCATTATGAGAGACCAATTTCTATACACAAATAAAACTGCTATCCAAATTTAATATGCATGAAACGAATTCCATATCATCATCATCATTATTATTATTATTATTATTATTATTATTATTATTATTATTATTATTATTATCATTGTTGTTGTTGTTGTTGTTAGTATCATTGTTATTATTATTTAACGGAGATAAAGAGAGAACAAGTTTTCACAGCATTCTAGGACTCTCCTCAGTATTTCTAGCTAATTAAGATTCTTCCTTGATCTTCTGGTTGCCCGAATCACATTTCAAGGCTTATCGGGACTGTTCCAAACGACCACAATGATATTGGTTACATCTCTGACTCACACATTTCACCCTTTTTTTTTTTTTCCTCAGGCAAGGCTCAGATATTTTTTCACCTTTTGTCTCTCTTACAGAATCATTCTAAGAATCGCTGGATTATTTCACACATTTACGTATTCACAGGAAATGTTCAATGGTTGGGAATCAATGTTTTTGGCATTTTCAGAGCTTTTACAAGTATTATTTCCAGCATCGTCCCAACTATTTCAATGATCTATAACACTTTGAGTACTTTCCAAGTGCGTCAGTGATTATCGGCACTGCCTCAACTCTCATCTTTGCCACCATTTACACTTCTTATGCAAGGTCCTAATACTTTCCCACTTTCTTCTTCTTCTTCTTCTTCTTCTTCTTCTTCTTCTTCTTCTTCTTCTTCTTCTTCTTCTTCTTCTTCTTCAACCATTATCACTGGTCTACAACAAAAGCCACATCTGCTACCTGATATATTTTCTTCTCTTTGTCCGCTATATATCTGTCTGAATGCTAACGTCGCAAAGAGAATTAGAAGAATGAAATATTCTGGGACATTCAGTCTTAGATTGATCCAGCCATCCAGACAAGTGCACCAGCCCTGGTAATGGCGAAATGAGGGGGGGGGCTGGAAGTCCACTAGATCGTAACGTGGCAGTGCCTGCAGACCACTGACGAAAAAAAAAACAAAACAGGGCTCTTGTAGGAACTGAAGAATCTGTGAAACATGAAGGTTATGGTCGTGCCCATGATAATTAGCGCACTTAGGAACGTGAGTGGAGGGACAGAAAATTTGAGAAGGAACCCAGAGGTAAAACCACAGCGTTGCTGGTGTCTGCAAAGATACTGAGAAAGTTGTTGGAGATTTGAGTGGATTTTCATTCACAGCTGGTGGTTTGCCTCCCATCTAATCTCCTCAAATCTCCTCATGCTATGGCCATCCTGCATCATCTTGGTTGGGTTATTATCTCCAATATACCAAGTGGCTCTTTTTTTAGATCAATTTACAACGAGTTTTATCAATACTTGATCATTTTTCTCAGTAGTCTTTTTCATTATTATTAATATCATCATCATCATCATCATCATCATCATCATCATCATCATCATCATCATTATTATTATTATTATTATTATTATTTGGAATCTCACACCAGTTGCCTGGTAGTTACCGATGGATGTTGAGTGGCAGCAAGTCTCCTCAAGTCTCCAGCCCTCCTCTCATAGTCCACATCAATACAGTGGTTTACAGTTTCACACCAGTTGCCCGGTGGTCATCGCTGAAGGCTGAGTGACAGCAAGTCTCCTCAGGTCTTCAGCCCACACCTCATCTAATCTCTCCCTTGCCTATCACACCAATGCTGTGGTCATTATTATTATTATTATTATTATTATTATTATTATTATTATTATTATTATTATTATTATTATTATTATTATTATTATTATTATTATTATTATTATTATTATTATTTCATCTCTGCATAAGAGACATCAAGTGGTTGTGTTTGGGGGTCGAGTGATAGCAAGTCTGTTCAAACCCTAATAGTCTGGAAAATTTCACAGTATCTTACAAAGTTGAATACAATTTTTCAGCGAGAGAAAAAAAAGCGATCCTCTTCATTAAGACAACATTTGATTCCCTTCTTAAAATATGTTCCAGCCATGATAATTACACTCGTGATTTTCTATCTTCGCTATCATTGCTGTCATTAACCTTATCCTCCTCATCATCATCACCGTCCTCCACCTTGGCAACATGGACATCATTTTGTTCATGCTTCTGTTGATTTCTCCGCCTCTAATCAAATCGATCATTCATACCATAAACTGTTAGCAGTAGCCGTCATGAATCCAGGCCATTCCATATCGTCTGCTAACAAATAGCGAATCGACAATTCAAACTCTAGCCTGCCTTTCGAATTTCTTTTTTTTTTTTTTTTTTTTTTTTGCGATTGGTGGCTTCCTCTCCTTACGATTCCTTTGTATGGACCGGCTCGCGTTACACCATGGCAGACATTCCGTGTTATTGCAACTTGGTATCAACTACAAAGCCTGTGTTTTCAATTATGAGAATTGAAAGGCGGTGGGGAAAAAGAGGAAAAAAACATGTTTTCCCCAATCTAACTGTTCCTTTATGACTGGAAATGTTTCATTTTATATTATGTATTCCTTTTATTGATTTCTTAATTCATATTATTTATTCATTTCTTTATACATTTTCTAGTATCATCTTTTTACTTTGGTAATGCACGACCAGATATTCAGTTTAGATTTCGGTGAATGGCACCGTCAAAATAGCTTCACTCCCGAGTCGTAAATCTGGCAGAAGTTTTCACTCTGTTACACAAATTTCTATTTTATCTTTTAAACACAAAAATATATTCTCTTGCCCCCTTTATTCCTCCTTGCTCCATCTCTCACACACACACACACACTCAAGAGACAGAGAGGAGAGACAATCACGTCAAAAGTTTTCCAGTTAGACATACCAATGATTATATTAAGAAATCAATTAGAAGCCATCAACCAAAACTGTCAACATAGGTTCCTTCAGTTTTTAAGAGGGTCTTGCTGGTGGCTAGCTATCTAAGCATTTGTCGCGCCTATGGGCCGCACCGATGGATCTAGAGGGCCGAAGATTGTAACATTTCCTCCTTATTATGTCTAGGAAAAAACGTAGTTTTTGTCTTTTGACCCCACCCCGTTTTTTTAGTGGGGTTCAATTCTTAATCTAAGTTCATGCTGAATTGGCCCCTTAATTTGAGTCCGGCAGCATTGACGCCTGTTTTCTTGGCAATTCAGACGTTTCAATGATCACCGTCCAACAAAAGGCGGGAGAAGAAACTTATTCATTGATCAGCCCATTTTCAAATTTTTTAATTGATATACCCCAGACACAGAATGCTACCAAAAGACAGTCTCTATTCTTCCTTAAAGGAATTCTTATTCCAACAGCTGTACGACAATTTTAATGGCAATGAATCAGATTTGAAGATGACGTTAAATACACATGAATCAAGGTTAGAATCATTATTAAAAAGCAGAAAACGCTGTGACCCGTTGAGTGATACATTGAGACCTAATTAATACAATCTAATGTAACTAGAATGAAGCCGAATCCGTACTGCATTAGCAAATGAATAAAGAAAGTCATGCTATAATTAGTATCTAATAGTTGTCTTCCTTGGCAAATCATTTATTATTATATAGATAGCTGCAAGCGTGAACACAGATCTCATACTATTATCATTAAGTTGCAAATCACCCGAATTCTTGGCATTCTTTGACTTAGCACATTTATGGGTGCCCTACTTCAATACCTTCGGCTACTTAGAAATCACAAATAGATAAAAACGGAATTAGATGTTTATTCTTAGATAGATAGAGAGAAATCAGATAATTATTATCGGAATGAGCCCGAACGCTGACTCCACACTATTATTATTCAGTTGCAAATCACCTTGATATTTGTTACTTTTACAGCCACAACCATCCCGTCGCTCTTTGTTCTGTTCCTTTCCTATACCCCCCTCTCTCTCTCTCTCTCTCTCTCTCTCTCTCTCTCTCATTCAACGTGTCACCTCTTTCTTTGACTTTCTTTCATTATTCTTCTTGTTTCATAGTATCAGCCGTGACACGGAAGCCAAAAGATTAAATACGCTAATTTCCGTCAAAAATATTTCGAACAATCCCTGACTAAGTACCTCAAGGGATAAAGCTTTTTGAAGAATAACTTGATTGCCTCCAAACTAATTATGTCTCCTAATATTCTTGATAGAGTACATTTGCTTTGAATATGTTTACACAACATGCAAGCAATAACGCCACAATGCTCAATCCATTTTCTAAGCTTTTTTACGTACGCATACAAAACGAAGCATATATATAAGCATTTGTTTTACATACATTCACATTTCTGCACGATTTATTTTTTCTTTCTCTCTTTCTATTCTCTTCCACAATCCTTGTCTCGCAAAAAAAAGAAAGAAAAAAAAAAGAATCACTGTGGCCCGACAAATGGGCTGACCAACCAGCCAAGTGGGCAACAGTTCAAATTTAGCTCCCAACCACTTCTGTTTTTTTTTACTGCAGTGGGGTAGAATTTAGACTGTGGACGAGATTAAGGAGATCGCAACGATGCAGCTGATGGTGGCCCCGGAAGTGAACATTGGATACTGTTTTAAAAAGTTGAAGGGACGCTAGGATACGTGTCTGAGGTCCCAAGGGTGTACTTTGAAGGGGTCTAAGGCGCCATTTACTGGGTTAACTATTTTCCTGTTCGTATTAGATAATTGGATACTCCCCGGATTGACTGCATATATTTTGCCTGACCCAAGACTTACTTTGTCGCTTTTTTCCTTTTTACTTTCTTCATTTCTATTTTGAATTGAATGCGTTTTGCTGAAGAATTAAAAAAGAGTATTTTCATTTACTTCAGTTTTAAATTCAACAAACCCTTTATTTATTGTCGTCTGCAAAAAGAAAAAAATATCCGGATCTTTTCCCGTAAAATTTTATTGCTGATATTGTTTTTGTTTTTTGTTTTTGGGTTTGTTTTTTTTCATAATTAAAGTCCAAAATGCCGGAAAGAAGTGTGACAAAACATCACTTTAATGTTTTAATTCAGGATGTTGACAAGGAAGAAAGTCTATGTTGCAGTTCTACGATCTAATTACAGTATTTTTCTCTTTTTCTTTCTTCTTTTTTTCCTACTTTCTTTCTTCCTCTCCGTTTTCCTTTTTTTCTTCCTTCTTTTTTGTCTTTTCTTTTATTCTCTTTTCCCTTTTCACGTTCTACCTTCTTTCTTTAGAATAGTAATGTTTATTTGATCCTTCTGTAGACAAGAAAGCAATGAATATCCGTCTTTTCACTTTCTGTCGAAATACTACTTTCTCATGCGTAAAAAAACAAAACAAATCATGTATGTATGAATGAATGTATATATGTATGAATATATATATATATATATATATATATATATATATATATATATATATATATAAATGTATATATATATATATATATATATATATATATATATATATCCAGAAGAGTAGGAAATTCGAACAGTATTCGCCAGACGATTGTAATCTGTGCCGTAACTCATCATGACCGGTACCTTTTTGAGGGCAAAGTATTCATACTATTCAAAGGAGACGGTGGAAACTAGGTATGAGGGTAAGGAATTTTGTAAATGATCAATTTACCCGTAATATACGGTGACTACTTCATAGATATACTGATATGTTAAAAAAACAAAAAACAATTGAGATATTCTTCCCACAGAAGAATTTTACCTGCAGGTTGCCTCGTGCATTTTTTTATCATTAAGTACAGCATCCATAAAACCTAAATTGAAATAAATTAAAAGAAATGAATTAAGATCTAATAGAGAAAAATATAATGGACGTTTATTATGATATTTTCATCCTAAAACGTTAAGGTATTTGATCTTGATCATGGCTGAACGAATAGCCGCAAGCGTTCGTCGAAAAACTTCCGCGAAATCCTCAAATACACTCATCGCTGACCTACGTTTACCGAAAAAAGGTCGGCTGAATTTTATTCGATCCTTGTCTATTGCCTTTAATGAAATATGTATCAATAAAAAATTGTTCCCAAAGTACCACCTTCAATTGCTCATTCTATTTACGTTGTCTAAATTGAATGATATATTAACTGTGTAACGACGGGAGACCATTTCAAATAATTTTCTATTTAATTTAACGCAATTTATAATTCATATATATATATATATATACATATATATATATATATATATATATATATATATATATATATTGAAACATACACATATGTATGCATGTGTGTCTGTTACATTATATATATTGATTAATAGATAGATATAACGGGATATCATTTCCTAAAAGAGTTTCAATATAATATAACGCAATTATTAATCATTCCATCGGACCATATAGCCATTTCTTAATAACATAATTGTCGCATCGAAAGAAACAAATAGAGCAGATATAGACCATAAATAAGCTAAAAATGAGAATGTTGAGTTGAAACAGTTATTTGGCCCATTGCATAACCGGCGGCAATATAGTTCATAAATAAATAAATATATATATATATATATATATATATATATATATATATATATATATATATATATATATATATATATATATATATATACATTTATGTTATTTCAGTCGATCATTTCCCAATATCTGTGAATGTAATTTTCTTCATTTTTTTGTACATTCTACTCAGAATGAGATAATTAGATACTATGTATGATAATATATGTATATATATATGTGTGTGTGTGTGTGTGTGCATGTGTGTGTGTGTGTGTGTGTGTTTGTGTGTGTGAGTGTTTGTGTGTGTGAGTGTGAGTGTGTGTGTGTGTTGACACATGATGAACACATACGAAAAACACATAAATTTGGTTGAAAGCTGTTTAAATACCAATAATAATTAAAAGTCAGATTAAAATATCTTTGTTGAAAATACCTTCTCTCTCATCAAGAAATACTTTGTAATGAATGCTTTTCTGGAATTTGTTTTTTCCCATTTCATTTTATGAAAAATCGTTGTTTACAGCTGTTTAATAATCTGATTAGAGATTAAATGATAATCCAAAGGGATTAATTGTTTCATTTAAAGATGATATTAAATAAAATGCTCAGCTGACAACTAAACACTTTTTGAAAATATTATCATATTTATACATACATATATATATATATATATATATATATATATATATATATATATATATATATATATATATATATATATATATATATATATATATATATATATATGTGTGTGTGTGTGTGTGTGTGTGTGTGTGTGTGTGTGTGTGTGTGTAAGCAATAAGGAATGAGACAAACTCGGGAGTGAAAGTGTATGGAAAATTTATTTGTTAATTGATTAATTCTTAAATATAAATGCATTTATATATCCATTTATACGAATATATGTATGTGTATTTATATTGAAACTACAAGCAATAGAGTGTAACAAAATAATTAATATTTTTCAAGCGCAGGCACAACGATCATGTATATAAATGTGTCGAATCAGCTTAATAAGTACATTCAAATCTACGTATATATTATTGATATAAATATATATATATATATATTTGTGTGTGTGTGTGTGTGTGTGCAAATAATTACTAGATTTGGATTCAGTGGTGAAGACATTGAGGATCGAACTTGCTTCACTGACCCCGTACCCTCGCTCTCTCTTTCTTGCTCTCTCTCTTGATTTGCAACTCAATTTAATTCTGTTTATCAAGAGTATGTGTGTGTGTATGTATGTGTATGTGTGTGTGACTTATTACCCAATTCAATTATGTTTACCTATAAGACACTGTTTTGCAATTCTTATTCACATTGATTTTGTAATTCTCTTTAAAAGCTAGATACTTTTCTAAATACTTTTAAGAATACTTTTATAATTACTTCTCTAAATACTTCTCTAAATACTATTCTAAATACTTTTTCCCGTAGACCTAGCATCTATACTTTTAATCCATTTATCTAAAATTGAACTCTGTTGAAACGTGGATTCAAGCTGAGAACTGCGAATGGAAAAAAGGGGAAAAAAAAACCATTTTAAACCAATTACATTTTGACTAAACTTTCGCTTAACAGAGTTTTATAAGTATCACAGGTACATTGCATGTGTTTCATTCATACGTATATATGTATATATATATATATATATATATATATATATATATATATATATATATATATATATATATATATATATACACGTGTGTGTGCGTGTATGTGGCAATAGATACTCAGAGAGAGAGAGAGAGATTCGATCGAACGAGAATTTCTTTTTACAAATGTACCTCCAAATGATTTCTTAACGTTATCTCTCACCATCTTCCTCCTTCCCTGTCTCTCCTTCTCTCACTCTATGTATGTATATATGTATCGTTCTATCTCTTTGCGCGTTTCCTAATCCCTCTCCCAGCACTGCAAACTCTCTTTTGGCTTCAACCTTTTAGATTTAGATTACCAAGCTTTCTGTAAACAAATTCTTATGACTTATAGTATCATGATTATATATATATTCAGTACCATGATCATATATGAATCTATATGTGCATACACGCGAGTGTGTTTGTGCGAGTCTGCATGTATATAGAATATATGTATGTTTGTGTGTATGTGTGTGTGCATGCGTGAGTGTGTCTGTCTGAATGTGTATAAATAAAGAAATAGATGTAAATCGATACATAGAATTTGAATGAGTAAATAATATTATATATAAATGTGAGTGCATGCCTCTCTGTATATACATTTCTGCATAAGTGTGATTATAAATTGTGTTTTATTGAATTGAAACTATTTGAAATGATCTCCCGTTACTACACGGTGAATGTATCAATGTATCACTTGGTCTTAAGCAATGTAGATAGAATAAGCAATCAAAATAGGGCTGCGAAATGTGGCAATACTATCATAAAAAAAAGAATATATATATATATATATATATATATATATATATATATATATATATATATATATACGTATGTGTGTGTGTGTGTGTGTGTGTGTGTGTGTATTCACGGAAATGAATACGCAGAAACGTGCAATTCTGGAATGAATCTCCACATTAATAGCTGCCCTCACTTCTACGAAAGATCATTGATTCCGTATGTATTTCTTCGTCAATCTCAATCTGTCAGTCATTTACATAATAGTTTGACAGCCACTGAGTTCGTCTCTGTGTTCTTATGCGCTTGCGACTCTTGCATAAGGAAGAGGATGAGTTAGTGAGACAGAAAGAAGAAGAGAGACGAATGTAATGTTTATATTTGCCTTGCCGTCTCAGGAAGAGTACAAGTGTATTTGAAGAGCAGGCTCGGATTCACCGATAGTGGAAGGCGAAATCAACAATATTTCAAACCCCTGTTTCAAGCACTGCGATTGGCCGGCAAGTTCCAGTGTTAGTGTTTCAATGCGTAGAGTTTGCTACACCTTTTTTTCACGGGCGAGATAGCGTCAGTCCAATAATCATGGGCGTCCACTTGCACAGCCGCATCTCTGACGTCTGCTCGTAGCGTAGCTGGAATTTCGGGGACCTGGGGGCCTTGGCTCCTTAAAAGGCCCCCACCCACATTTGTTGTTGAATAATGTTTGTAGAATTGCAGTTAGTGAACTACTATTCAAAAGCCTTTTGCCCCCCCCCTCCATTTGGGGCAAAACGGTGATTCAAAATGGTCCCTTCAACCCCACCCCTTATATAGTTCCTTATATATGCGTGTTGATAGATGAGGATACGAATCTTAATGATCATATCATTTTATTATGAGTGTAGAAAAATAACAAAGTTGTGTATACAACCAAAAATAGATTTTGAGCCCACCATTATACCCGCCCTTACCGCAAAAATTATTTTAATTAACTTGCTATAATTCAAATATCCGATCGTGCGGTGAGACTTTTAGTCAAAAGTTTTCAACTTAAAGCTAATAGGTCTACACTCTTTGAAAAATAATTTAAATTAGCTTGTTGAGTGTAGAAAGTACTATCACATTTCTAAGCATCACGATTAACGGAGAAATTGTTGATAAGTGATTGAGATGGAGTTAAGACTTCCATGGTACAGAATCCTTGTGACCTGCTCTAATCAATCATAAACCTTTTTTTCCGGTAAATTATATCTGCGGTTAATAATTCGACAAAATATAAACAGGGATATTTGTTGTTTGCAATTTTTTTTAAACCTCAGATATAATATTCAAATATTGATATTAATTTTATGAATGAAGCTTTAATTTTTTTTAATTTAATGTAAGAGAAAGGTATAAACAGATCGATTGAAGCGTCTCCTATCGGTTTATTTATGAACGCAGCCCTTTTGCGTATTTTTAATATTCTCTATAAGGCTTTCATTATTCGAGTTTTTATAGCTTTCCACTTTCTCTGCGTGTGTCTGGCTTCTTTCTTTTCCCTCTTCTCCCCCTTCCAGTCTCTTTCCTTCACTTTCTCTCTCGCTCATTTGCAGACGAACTCTCTTTCACCAATTCTATATTCATCTAGTACTCTCTTTTTTTTCCCTTGTTTTTGCCTTCCCTTTCTTTTTTTTTTCTTTTTTCTTTTTATTCTTGTTCACTGCTCCCTTCCCGGAGCTGTCGTTCTCTTCTTCAATTCCTTAAAATCATTTCACTTTCTTTTGAACAATCTTCCTTTATAATTTTTATTTGATCATCTCTTTCAGCATTCCTTCAATTTCTTTTCTTTCTCTTCCATTTTGGTACTCATTCTTCTGTTTTTCAATCTGTCATTATACTTATTCTTTTTTCTTCATTTCGTTTGTTATTTATTTATAGCCTTTTCTCCTCTCATATTACTCAACTTTCTTCCTTTTCTTTCTTTCTATCTTTCCGTCTTATTTCTTGCCTTTCATTCTCCATTTCCTTCTTCCTTTCTTTCTCTCGTCTTCTTTTCTCCTCATTACCAACCATCCAATTTTTGTTTGTTTTTTCACACTTCATTTTAATTTTTACTGCAAACGAAAAATGGGATTTCTCAGTTTGGCCTGGAAGGAATTGAAAGAAAAAAAAACATGTTAAACGTAATTAGTGATTTTTCATTAAAAAATCAAACAAATTTTAAACAATTTTTTTCTTTCATTTAGTAATACCCCTGCCCCCGCGCCCGCAACACACACACACACACCTTTTAGTAGCTGTGGAGTGCGTGACATTTTGAAATATTGCAAGACAATACATAAGGCAAGAAATGATGATCAAGGCAAGATCAAGGAAAAATACAATTATGATTATCAGCTTTTTATCAGCATCAGCATCACCACTACCATCATCACCATCATCATCATCATCATCATCATCATCATCATTATCATCATCACCACCATCACCACCATCATCATCATCATCTCCTGAACGTGCAATGTTGTTGTTGATGTTGTTGATGTTCTATCGTTATCATTATTATTACATCTATAAGTCAACGTTGAATGATGATGATGATGATGATGATGATGATGATAGTGGTGGTGGTGGTGGTGGTGGTGGTGGTGGTGGTATTGGTGGTGCACAACACAGAAAAAAAATGCTATATTCTCTGGGACTTTTAGTTTCAAACGGATCACCCAATCCAGGCCAGAAGACCAGATTATAAACAAGGAGACAAGAGATAGGAAAATACAGGGAATCAGCGGAAGGATCAAGACGAAGTAGACGAGAGTATTACTGGAATTAACTTGAGGAGACTTGCTGTCACTTGATATCCGGTTGAAGCCACCAGAAGTACAGATATGAAGACCATGCCACAGAATTCAAAAATGGAGAAAATTATCAAAGGAAACAATAATACCTGTAATTCCTGTAGAGCTTGCAATGGTCCTGGAAACATTCCTAAAATAAATAGAAGAATTGGAGACCCCAGAATAGAAAGAAACTTTTCAAAAACAAAGTTACTGAAATCGAAGCAATACAGAAAGTAGGGGTATTGGGAGATTTGTTCCTTGGTGAAATCCATCAGATACGACTAGTATAAACATTCATAAAATAATTATAACGATATTTATGATTATATGAAATTGTTATAACGATTATTATATTATTACATTATCTTTATTACCTCATTGGATTGGCTGTTAACTTCATAATAGTTAATATTGTTATCCTGTACAACATTATTGTCATCTTCATTATATTTGTTATCATAATAATGAATATTGATAAAAATTAGAATTATTATTAGTCGTGTCAAATAATAAGTGAGGATCGAACTCGCTACGCCAGATGATTAGTCTACGAAATGGCTTTGTTGATCATTGCTCTACTGTAGGTGCCTGGTTGTAACCATTTTTTTTTTTTTGAAAGATGCCGTTGAAAGTTTTTATTTCAAACAAATGAAATCGGAAAAAATTCAGTCTAAAAAGCAGAAGAACACGTTGCAATGCCGCTGGGCGCCTTCAATACAGAACATTCCAGAATGATTATCTAATTAAATGACGAGCGAAAATACAGTGCAACTTTCTTCTTTTTTTTTTTTTCCTTCCGTCCCAGGGTAATAAGTATCATTTTTTGATCGATTATGTCTGAAAAGTATAGAAAATGTCAATTATTCCTTTGAAACTTTGCTTTTGCCATCGGAGCGGTGATAATTGAAAATCTACTTATTTCCAATTGGACGATGGGCAAATCAACTCGTTTTTATCACAAACAGTTTGAAAAACAATTACATTTATTCATATGACCAGTGCATTCGTATGGATTATGATTAACCCGATAACATAAGAGTGAAATGTCAGTATCAGATGACCATCTGCACAGATGGATCTTAACATTTTATTCAGACATTTTGCACGAATTGTCCCTTATCAAGGATTGTCCCTTATCAAGGATTGTTCCTTATCAAGGATTGTTCCTTATCAAGGATTGTTTGTTATCAAGGATTGTTTGTTATCAAGGATTGTTCTCTTGAAGCCAATTTGGGCGAAACGTCGAAATATAATATAAGGAATCACTTATGCAGCTGACCTTCTAATATTTTCATTTCTCTCTCATATATCCATGTATAATTGTTTTTTTATACTACTAAGCTGGCCATAAAGGCAAGTTTGAAGGTAATAATACACATTTTCTATGCTTTCCACACATAATCAATCAAAAAATAACACTTACTACCCAGGAATAAAAATCGCGATGCACGGTGCAATCAAATGAAATTTTCGTCAAGAATAACTGTAACCGTGAACCGAACAATATTTTAATTGATCGGAGAGTAGCAGAGATGTTAGATACTAAACACTAAACCATTCAGTATTTGATATCATTGAATTTTATCCTCCTTTCATAAGTGATTCAGGAGGTTTTCTGGTGTACATATGCAGATTCCGGTAGTTTTTCGAAAAATATATCTGTTGTAAAGCGTACGTTCTTGTTAGGGCAGGATACTTTGTGGTATTAATATAAGGTCTTTTACATGTGAATTCAACGTCTATAATCGATTTCGGAACACATAGAGAAGGAATACGTGATTTTCATTTATATATACAATTCGTCGCCGAATTGATTTAGTTTATTTTTTAGTGTATTTATTTTCTTTTAAATAAATATCAGTTGTGGGCGCTTATTAGGTAAATTATGTTTTCAAAAATATCCAAGGCTCTCTCCCTCCCCCCTCTCTCTCTCTCTCTCTCTCTCTATATATATATATATATATATATATATATATATATATATATATAGAGAGAGAGAGAGAGAGAGAGAGAGAGAGAGACATAGATAGATAGATAGATAGATAGATAGATAGATAGATAGATAAGCCTTGCTGCTTTAGGGTCAAACTCCGCTCCATTCCGACTGAAGATGATTACTGCAGCTTTTGTATTGTATATGCAAATAGAAAATCATACAAAAATTTAAATGTATTTATTCATCTGAATGAAATGAGCCAGTGCATATCTGCAAAGTAAATTTTTGTTGATATCCAAGGCTATTGCTCGGTTGGGTAAGACAGCCTCCTGGCAACCAATGAGTTGTGAGTTCAAGTCACTGTTGGAGAATGTGAATTTAGAATATAGGTTTACAATCCTAATTTTGGAGAGGATTGTTCTTGTTGTTTTTGAGGTAGAATAAAAATGAGACAAATCCAGTATGAAAGTTTGACAATATATATGGACACACACACACACATATGTATATGTACGTTTATTGTATTTATTCATAAATGCATGCGTGTCATTACACATTTCAAATAAAACTTTCTTTTCCGTTCTTGATTCAAATGTTTTTTGCAATAAAGAGATTTATGTTTTGATGCACTTGGAAAACCTCCAGTTCTTGTTAACCTCTAAGGGTGCATTTAATAAATCTTATTGGGAGAATTCAGGCACTTAACTCACTGACAGGGGGGGGGGCAAATCATCAGAATTCGGGATAGAACATTAGGAATAGTGAAGAAACTGGTCCTGTGTTACGAATGTAGACAGAAATTCCATTTCTTTCGAAGATTCATTTGAAAAATCTTATAAATTTCCAAGTTTTTTTTTTTTTAGTTTTTTTATTAATCATATTATGAAAGGAAAAAATACCCCCCGGAAAGATTATGGTTGGGTTCCTCTGCCTCTGTTTAAACTAAAGACTTTATCGTTAAGGGTTTTAGGATACAAAACAAGAAGAATTTAAATTGCAAACTTTTGTCGCTGACTAAATATTTTTGTCCCAACCAAACCAATTAATTTATCTATTCTCCTGCATTCAGCAATAAGATCAAATAACATTTCGGAAATAGAATTCAAAATGGAGTTTCTTATCTCACATTATTTGACATAAATATTCAAAGTTGGTTTAGTGATTCTTGTGATAAAGTCAATAAAGAAGAATTATGATTATGCGTATGTCTGTGTTTGAACGTGTTTAATTAAAGATAACTGACATTTTACTTAACAATATGATGATTTTCAACGAAAAAGCTGAGGACTCGAACGTATTGTACATAAGTAACTTAGTTGATTCTCGATGTGATTGTAAATGTCTTCGGAAATTGAGTCCAACGATTTTAAAGGTGTTCTGCGATGGTGCATGTTGGATTTGGACACGGCAATTATTCCAATAATTAACAACCCATTGTGTAAAGAAGTCAATTCTTAAATAATATTTCAATAATGATTTCGTGTTTTCCTAATTCACTTAGAAATGCATGATAAAACCTATCAAAAATTTCAGTGTGGTTGTTGAAAGGTCACCGTCCGGATATTTCGAGACGGTTTATATTTTTTCGATGTTTCAGCCATTTTCATTCTCAATTTTTGTTTTAAACCATAACGCAAATTTCAAGTTATCCAATGTCATCAAGTGCACATGCCTAAGAAAAGATATCAATCCCTTCATTTGTCAAAACAAGACAAAATGTTTCGGCCATATTGGAAGTTGAAATTGTTTAATTATGATTTCATTGATTTGATTGAGATAATTAATTACTACTACCCACAACAGACCGGTTTAATCACAGTTGTTTTGTTTTTTTAAATTAGACCCCCCTAAATAGATTTTACTGGTGGTGTGTGTCAATTTTCAAAAAAGTTCATGCCAGTTTGATATTTTTCCATGTGTCTTTCTCACCATAATTCTACGATTCAAACCATACCGGTAGTATATTTTCATCAATGTAACTTGAATTCACCACAAACGCAGCCTAATTTTCGAGGTAAAAAGCAACATATATGAGGGGGTTCATATGTTCCCTTGGAATGCTAGTTTCTCTTTCTTTCTGATCGGAATAATGTCGTCATCTTTGTTGTTATAGTGACAGGTGTTGATCCAGGATTTAGAGCAGTTTGTTCTCTTTTATTTCACCTATCTAATTAAGGAAAATATATAATATATTTTTGCTTTTAATGTTAATTTATGATTACAATTTTTCTTATTAAGGGTTTACTGTGTGTTTGTTTTTTCAGATAAATATCTTCCTTTCCGCTTTTGTTTTGTCAAAGCAAGGGAGAGGTCCGGACCCACTGGATCCTTCCTCTGGATTCATGCCTGAGTAACAATGTTCCTGTCATGATATCCTCTTGTCTTCTCCAGATCGTTTTAGTAGATTCCTTGGATTTTCAATTCACTTGGTAGATTGTTTTATACCGTTGTCCATGATAGGGGATATATAGTATTTGTTATTTCTTCACTGTGAAGTCATCGTGGATGAACGATCGTTAAACGCGACTACGTACTTGATGGTCGCGAGTTCAATCACTGGGTAAGGCAGTGGAAGCTATATACTCTGGCTCAGTGGGAAAAGAAAGAAAAAAGTGACATCACATGAAAGAATTAACTATGAAGAAATAACTGGTATGAAATGTCCCTGGCATAGACAAAGGAATAAGAACATCAAGTGGATTGAATTTAGAGTTCACAAACCGTTTAAACGTATTATTACCCTTCTGTGTAATTGCCTCATCAGTATACATGTTTAATAGGCATAACTTGGTAAACACAAGGCCAAATAGGAGTTAGGAGTTTTGGTGTCTGAGAACCAGAGATTTCAATGTCGGTAGCTTACGATGAAAATAATAAACAATAACCGACCATAATATCTCTTCAAATAATTTTAAATGGTTTCTTTGTCAATCAATGTTACCGACCCGGCAATGTAGATGTATAACCTGGTAGTCGGTCAGATCATTATTT
>OY735203.1:3364450-3366950 GCA_963457665.1 Thysanoteuthis rhombus | reverse complement strand
TTTCGGATGGTGGGGGAAACCTATATCAGTTTTTATTTGAGATTCTGTTTCCTCGCTAAAAAAAAACGTAAACAACTGAAATGAATATCAAGCCAAAACAATAATGAAGATATCTGACGGAAATTTAAGGAAAAAAAAAACGAATAATAATGAAGCACATCAGCGTTGCATTAACGGCTACGATTATATGCGTAAAGGAATCAGTATCAACCTCTTTATTTTCTCCTTATCAACAGTAACAGCCCTCTCGGGTACGTGTTCTATGTTTAAATTAAACCATAAATGTGATTAAGAGGGCAAAGAAATGTTGATATCAAGATGAATAATTATGCAATTAATAATGATACAATTTAAACAATAAAAAAATACAGATCTGGTTAGTCACTGAATAGAAACTCTTCATGTGACCAATGTCTTTCAGTAGCATGGCATGTTGGGGATGAGCAATTAAAGTATGTGGGAAAACATGGTGATAAATGAATGAGTTACTTCTCTTACCTCTTGTTGGATCATTGAAAAGGGATATAAAAATAAAAAATTAAAAATTAAAAAAAACAAAAAAGGATGATCACCGCAGCGGGAAAACCAGGGATCAATTTAGAATAAACTTTCATTGCAAATTGACACCACCAACCTACTAATGAATTTTCTTAGAGAGGGAATTTTTAATAACAAAAACGTTTTTTGAAGACATAATAAGGAGTAAAGGTTTACATTTTCAGCCTTCTAGCTTTATTGGTGCGGCCTGTACGTGTAATACATACATGACCAACCAACGAGACGAACTTGAGAACTGAAGGAATCTATGTTGACAGTTTTTGTTGATGGTTTCTAATAAAGAATTGTTGAAACAATTTCAACAACGGCATCACAAGGACGAATTAACAAATACGAAAATCTTAGCAAGAACAGTGGAACGGAAACAATCACTCCTCGTCGATTGAATTAAGGGTTCGTTCCGAAATTCGAAGATGACTAAATTCGTCGAGTGCCTAAAGCAGACCGGAGGTTAAAACGGCCGAACTGAATAATTATTACGTGTATGAATATGCCGCCGATATCATTTATATTCAATATCCGGTCGTTTTGTCAGTATTTCTATCATCTTATATCAATTTATTTGTAAAAAAACATTTTTGTATAAATAGTTGTATAATGTATTTATTCATCATTATTTACCTTTGTCATTCTTCCTACTTGCAATGTGTGCATTTATGTATGTATACCGTATACAATCTGACGGAAATAATTACAAATTGCGTTATTATATTGAAACTCTATTTGAAATTATCTCTTGTTATTACTCGGTGAATATATCACTCGGCCTAGTCAACGTAAATTGAATAGACAATTAAAGAAATTGGATCTGCTGCAGAAATCGAACCTGTGACCAATAGGTGCGTGAAATGTGTGTGATGAATAGATTATTATATGGATATGATATTGTTGCTTTGCTTGTTCAATATCTTTGGGACGGAGAAGACAATTTCAAATTCGTACAAATAGAAGAAATTGACACTTTGAATGACAACAAAAAATATTTATCACCCATCGAAGTGGGAGATATTTTTTTTCTTTGCATTTTGTATGAATATGATTTTCAATTTACAAAAAATGGCATAAAACAAAAAAAAAATGAACACACGCAAGCACAAAGTCTCTCTCTTTCTTTCACTGGAACGGACACCTTTTAAGGGTTGAGTTATCTATCAGTGAAAAGTGTTCGATTTGTGGGATATGGATAATCTACAATAGATATACGTAGAAAATTTAATCTATATCTATATACATTCTCTCCCTCTCTCTTTCTCTCTCTCTCTCTCTCTCTCTCTACCTCTCTCTATCTATGTATCTATCAATATATATATATATATATATATATATATATATATATATATATATATATATATATATATACATTGATAGATACATAGATAGAGAGAGGTGGATATATATATATATATATATATATTGGAAAGAAAGGTAAACAATAAGAAAGAAAACAAGGAATTCGATCCGAAACAAACAACAATAAACTACCAAATGAATTAATCAAAACACTTCCTCCAAAATAATTCAAACAAGAACAGCAGAATTTTTGTTTGGTTTTCTCTCTGCTCCCCCTGCACCCTTGACAAAAAAAATTAATTTCATGCGTTCTTAGCAACAATAACGAAACACACGCCAGTGCACACCTGCGCACATACACACATACATTCATATTCGCACACTCATGCACACCTCCACATGCATGCTCGCGCGCACACACGCACCCATACACATGGCAATTGACTGACTCCATATTAACCCCTAAGCACAGACCATACCAATTTGTTCAGTGCGTAGCCTTTCATTAATCAACGGAATAAATAAACTATCCTCATAATTTCACTGGAAAACCGTTTATTACAGATGACAAGAAGAAGCCCCTGTGAATTACAAACGAAGCGTATTTGTTGCAGGAAGGGGGAAAAATCCAGGGTGCGGGGGTTGTAAGAGG
>OY735203.1:3357500-3364250 GCA_963457665.1 Thysanoteuthis rhombus | reverse complement strand
ATTCTTCAAATAATTTGTATATATCTGTAAATGGTTGTTGTAATGGCCAGTGCATGTATTATCGAACAATTTTTTTATCTTTGTATAAAGATTTCATAATTACTTTCCCATCTGTTGTAAGTGTGTGACGAAGCGATTTGAATAAGCTAGCCTTTCATATTGGAAACGACGTCTAGGAAGTTTGATTTTGTAGTAAGATAAAAGTAGATTTGTATTTGTGAAGTTTATAATATTCCTAGTTTTTATTGATTCGATTTTTCTCTCTGGTTTGTGAATAATAATTTCTGTCTCCAAATATATAAGATTGTGAAGTTTATGTCCAAGATTCAAAAAGAATACTGTAACCAACTTTTTGTTCAGTGTAGGGCAATATATCATAGAGTATCAGAATTGTTTTACTCTGTTTTCCCCATTCTGTCAAAAATTGACAGCATGTATGAAAAAATAATGGATAGATATTTCATTTTTTATTGGTGGAGCTGGTTGAATAGCGTTCTGTTGATCAAAAGCGTTTTTTACTTTTTTAAAAATTTTTCTGTGTTTTTCATTTTTTTTTGTTCTTCTTTAAATCCAGCATTTTTACAACGTCATTAAAATACGAATGAGATAATATCTTACAGCATCAGTTACACGAATAAAATACATGTTTATTGTGTCAGTTATGCTCTTTAGTGCGACAGAAGACATCTGCACATTGTTAATCATCATATGTGTTGACTACTTTATCTTTGCAGTAAAAAATGACAGTATATATGAAATATATAGATATACATAGCATTTTATTTACGTAGATTATAGAGAGTCTCGTTGCTGTGAGCTTGGAGGAGCGGGTATTTGATATTTATTTGTTTACATTACTTTTTCCATTTTTCTATTATTCTTTAAGTTCAGCATTTTTACTCCGTCATTAGAACATGAATGAAATTCTATTTTACTATGTCAGTTGTGTCCCTTAGCGTGACGGATGACACCTGCACATTACTGAATATTATATGAATGGATTAAATCTTTCCCTGCATATTACTGATAGAAACTTGTCCTTCCAAGATGATAAGTGCCAGTTCGAATCTCATCCAAGACTCATTCATTATTGCGAAACATTGTTCCTTACTTGATGTCCGTAAAAAGTGTAATCGGACTGAACTTTGCGTTTGAAACGATAACAGAAAATAAGATGAGAAGGAAAAAACTGGCCCAAAATGGAATGACTTTAGTTTATAGTCATTTAATGTGTCCTTAGATTTTGGCACAAGGCCACAAATGCAGGGCACCAAATGTGAATCTAACTCATTATTCAGCATTAATGATTAACAGCTTGGTAACTAACCTGTAAGATTAAACTCGATCACACGACTTGGTCGAGTCCACTCTCCCTCGGTCATGTAAGTTTCTCAGCTTTATCGACCGCTGGACGAGTCGAAAATACAAGAATTTTCATAGAATTTTTTACATTCATCTAATTTTTGAAAATATTCAATTGAATCGTTATCAGGAGCGGACTGAGCGGAAATAAACACCCAATAGATTTCTCGTCGTAAAAATTTCGAAGACGACAGTGTCAATATATCTTCCTATGTAACTTTTTTTCTTTGCAAAGTTAATTCACCTAGAAACCGAAAAAGTAAATAATGAAATCCAAGTCATTACAGTTCATTAAACTCTGTATGATTCCTTTCTTTTAGGCATGAGTCAATCTTTTTTTCATAAATATTTCGGTCGAGACAAATTATTTTGGGGCGAGTAAACTTAAGCTTAGTTTTTGTTCACTTGAGGTTAGTCTATCAATTTCTAAGCCAGTAAATAATTTTTTTATCTTGATGAATGTTAGTTTGGAAGTGTCGTCAATGGTATTGTATACAGAAGCTCCAACTGAAGACCTTACGCCTCATAGACAGAAGACGAAACCATTTACAAGGGAAAAGGTTATTTGTTGTTTATTTAATCTGTTGGGCTTTTTTTGTCATTAACAAAAGCAACTATCCTTCAAATCCTGGAATAATTGTTTGATTTTTTAAATTTCCGAAAATTGACTTAAAAATTTTTTGCTACCACAAAAGGAATGATAACCCAATATTATTTAAGATTAGAAGAAATGTTTTTATGAATTACATATAATCGGCATCTTAAACTTATACCCCGCTTTTAAACATTTTAATAACGAAAAGCCGTCCAAGGATATTTTGGGACCTACGCAGGTCCTCTCGGTGTTTTGTGCAAACCTGCCCGAGGGTGCACAACATCCATGCCATGATTCGATCGCACAAATTGCCAGTTAGTACGCTTAATCCACTCAGTTCATTTCTTGGCCCATCCACGTTGTGTTGTGTAAGACCATATATATTAGAGAACATGTTTTATATTTGTATTGTCATATGTTCAGTTCTTCCCCGGGCAACGCCAGAACCCCTGCAGAGCACTGAAAGCAAAAACTTTCATGAAATTACAAGCAGAGAATCCCAGCGTTGACGGGGGAAAACAAAACTCAAATTTGACACCTCTAGCGAGGGAATAATGCTCAACTGTATGCGGAAAGTGAGCACGGACCTAGCCGGCGTGAGCAAGGAGTTATTTGATCCCAGGGCAATACCGGTAATTCCTATAAGTACACACGCACACACACACACACACACACACACACATATATATATATATATATATATATATATATATATATATATATATATATATTCCCATACAAAGCATATCTGTGATAACAGCCATGATGACTGTTCTATAAATTCTATCTTAAATAAATACAACAATATACAACAAAATATACATCAATATATATATATATATATATATATATATATATATAGAGAGAGAGAGAGAGAGAGGGAGAGAGTGACAAGCAGGATGGATAGATAGACCTATATAGCAATCCAGGACGATACAAGATAAAGGCATGAAAAGAAGTGAGACAATGGGATACAATATCACCTGAACTACTAACAACGAACTTTGTAAGCATCTTTCATAAAACTGACTGGGAGAGAATGGGAATCAACATAGATGAAGAATATTCTAACCTTTTGAGATTCACCGATGACGTTTCCATAATGTCAGAATCATCGAAAGGAGTACAAAATCGTCCAAATAATTGGGCCAAATAAGGAAAGTAAAATAGGCTTAAAGATAAAAAGAACAAAGACAAAAGTAATCTTCCACGATTGTCCTAAAAAACCATAAGAATAGAGAGTGAGGCTTTAAGAGAGGTTGACAAAATGCATCTATCTGGGATAAGTAATAAAATTAGAGAAAGCGAAATGAAAAAACGCATAACGATCGGCTGAAAATCATTTGGTATAAATAGAGACATATTGAAGAACAACTTGCTGATGTGCTAAAAGCGAAAAGTGTACAATCAATGCATAATACCAGTTAAGAGAAACAAGGAAATCAATAGAACGAACAGAGAACCAACTTATAATCGCACAGAGAGCCATGGAAAGAGCAATGCTAAGGGTAACTCTAAGAGAAAGAAAAAGATCAACAGATAAGAGTGAGGACTAGAATGAAAGACATAATACAAATAATTAGGCGACAAAAATGGAGATGGGCTAGATACCTGGAAAGAAGCGATGGCAATAGATGGAGCAAAAGACCAACCAATTAGGTGCCAATGGGATAGTAGACACAGTAGGAAAAACAAGACACAAGATAGGAGATGGGATAGAAAGGTTGACCGATTAGACATGGAATAGGTTAGCACAATCACCGTCATCATGGAAGGAGATAAAAAAGACTTTTGTCCAGCAGATGGCTGATGATGATGATGATGATGATGATACTGACATGTGTGCGTGTGTGCATTCGCGTGCTGGAAACCAAAAACGATGAAACAGTATTTTATGTTGCTTTTTATTTCAACGGATAAAGAGCCTAAAATATGGTGGAAGACTCTCGACCGTTAATCTGATGAGCCAGTATAGAGTGGGGGTGAGCAATTGTGGTTTTTAGTGAATTGCATTGTTAGAGAAGCATTGACCCTGGGGTAACGGTGACGGGACAATGAGCGCTGCAGTTTTCTATCATCAAACAGCCAACGCTTTCAGGAAAAAAATCTCGGTTTCTCTTCTCTATTATTATTATTATTATTATTATTATTATTATTATTATTATTATTATTATTATTATTATTATTATTATTATTATTGCTATTGTTATTATTATGATATACCCGTAAAAATGATGGTGTTATTTATGTAAGGGTCGGCGATAAGGCGCCTAAAGCTATTTTATCAGATCATTTTTTAAAAATAATCTCACTATTCTAACTTCAAGTTATTTTCCAAGTCTTAACTTAACTCAACTCAAGGTGTTTCAATGTGTGATCAGACATGAAGTCTCAAGATTTTCTCCGACATAATCTTCATTGTTATGCCACAACAGACTATTTCATTTTAAAACCCCATAAATGTTTTTCTGAGCCCTGTTAACTATTTCACATGGACCTATCCATCATAACTTTGAGTTTAGAACAGAAATCGTACAAACCAGAGTTACAAGCTTCTTTGCCCTGAAACACAATGGCATGCACCTGCTGTGTCTCGGAATTACAAAGATTTAAGCTGTGCAGGTATACCATGCCCACTTCATTTATAAAAACACAAACCTGCTTAAGAACGACTCAATGCAATTCACATGTGATTGATATTCCACTACACAGTAATTAAATGATTACTCGTTGTTTTTCAATTAGATATTTTAATTAATGTCATTATCGCTATTATTCTAGAATATGAGGATTGAAAAAAAAGGAACTCCATGGTGTTAATGATTTCAGAAGTGATGATAACTACCAGATAATGAAAAACATGACACAGAAAAGGAATGAGCTGGAGTATTTGATTTGGATTCACGATCGCCACAAGCTCCAGTAGCTCAGCGATAAGAGCGGTCGTGCGTTAAGCGAACAACCCTCCGGCTTAGAGGTTTTCGCGTTCGATTCTCACTAGGAATTTATTCTTTATTCTGATCCGTGTTGTTAAGTAATTTACTCAATGCTGGAGGGAGCCCAGCCCGAGTTTAGTAGCGATGAAAAACATCAACATGAGGATGAAGATGAATAGTCGATAAGAATTAATATTTATTCATTGAACTTCATCAGATGAAATAAAATAAAATTAGTATATCTCTGAATTTTTGAGATGAGGTATTATTATTATTTCTATTAATATTCGGACCATCCTCATCTTGGTTGTTTTTCATACAACGTTTCGGCCGTTGCACTCTACGGCCTTCATCAGGTATCATCTGGTCAGATGATGGATGGTCCGAATATTAATAGAAATAAAATAAAATTAGTTAATTGACAGCTTTATTGCAATTTCAGTTTTGTCGTGTACATAATATGTTACCTTCCTTATACATCAGGGGTTCTCAACCTTTTCGGCGTCACCGCCCACTTTCACATGGAAAATTTTTCCACCATCCACCAGTGCAGACAATATTCAAAAGGATATGAAACAATCAAGTCTTAGAAAACGGATCAAATGAACAGCTTTCACTGATTCTCTAATAAAAGTAATGTAAAGTGGTAACATCAAATGTTTGGCTAACATTTACCGTTTTTAGATATAATCAACGCAATTACTGTGTCTGGTGCGACACAAGAGGATTATATTATATTAGATATCACAGTGCTGCTTGGTAAATCAATTATAGGAAATGTTGCTGTAAACTCATTGTTTATTGTCAATTACAGACTTTAATATACAAAATTCTATACCGCCCACCAAAACTTCAAAACGCCCACCACTCTCTGAACATTTGTAATCTGCCCATCTAAGAATTAAGAAATCACCAACCAGTAGGCGACATCGCCCAGGTTGAAAATCCCTGTTACACATCATATAAAAAAAGTACTTCATTATCTACACAGGAAAAAGTGTCATTTTTCTTTTATCTTAAAACACTTCTAAATTTAATTCAATTGTGTTTGTTCTTATCATACGAACATTTTTGTAAGGTTTCCGAGGAATTAAATTCCAACAATCACACTGTATTTCATAGGCTAAACACAATCATTTATCAAGGATGAATATCGGAAATTGACATAAGACAATGGAAATACTATGACCATTGATGTTTGCTAACATTTTATTTCATGTTTTAGGCGGTATAAAACAAAATAAGTCTTGAAAGATTTGAATCTGAACAAGCAAAGTTTCGTGAGCTTTCACCAATAAAAACTCAACAGTATTCATTACATCATAGTCGCAATTAGATTTGTGAAGCTGAAAAGTATTTTTGAGATTTCATGCTTCACAGGAAAGAAAAATGAAAATGTTTTGTGAACATATTGTGATGAAACAGAAAGATGGATGGATATACTGATAGATTCCGGTGTTCAAAGTATCTTTGTAAATGAACCTAAGCGGCATTTTACTAAGTATCTATTTACAATTACGTTGTAGACTTAGTAACATTATATCTGGGGAAGGGGAGTGGTTGAGGTAGAGAGTGAAGTGTGGAATGACTAATTCAAGGACATGAAGCAGTATTTTATCTATCTATCTATCTATGTATCTATCTGTTTGCATGTATACAATTTGTCTGTTTCAGTCTTTACACGTCTATCTATCTATCTATCTATCTATAGATAGATAGATATATATAGATAAATGAATGTATAAGCACATAAATCTATCTATCTATCTATCTATCTATCTAAGCTCAGCTTAGTCGGGAACTGTCACACTTGTGCAATGCTCACCGAGAATCGCATTCGCCCGGATAGTGCTATAT
>OY735203.1:3250000-3350000 GCA_963457665.1 Thysanoteuthis rhombus | reverse complement strand
ACAATTTTAACATATTTGGCCAATTTACTTCTTAAAATATCAATACACATCTATAAATAAATATAAAGATATCTATGACAATATCAGAGGGCTTGCTAACCAAACGATTCTATATTTCGACGTTTCACCTTAACTGGACCATGCCAAAGAACGGGTGCTATAAGTGGCCTGCCACACACACACACACACACACACACACATATATATATATATATATATATATATATATATATATATATATATATATATATATGTGTGTGTGTGTGTGTGTGTGTGTGTGTCCATTACATTTATTGCCAGTTTTTCTTTCATGTTTTAAACGCTCGTCTATTATAATGTCTGTATTTTAATTACTTTATCTTGAAAGATTTAAGTGTACAACATGAATTAAAACACATTTCCCTTTTTTTTTCTTTCAGAGGGTCCGTCCGCCGTGAGCCCTGGAATGCCTCCTAGTCCACTCGAATCAACACACCCACATCTACCTCTGCCAGAGAAAATGTCTCCTCCGGACTGTAATCGCCTGTCCCCAGGGGTCGATGACCCGTCCCCCGATGTATCCGATTCACCGAAATCTTGCCCGATCGACAGAGATCTTCCCGGAGACGGTGTTTCTGACGGAGACAAACAGAAGGACGATAAAGCAAACAGCAGCGAAGACGACAGGAAAAACAGGCGAAAAAAGAAAACGAGGACAGTTTTTTCACGCAGTCAGGTGTATCAGTTGGAATCAACTTTCGATGTCAAGCGATATCTATCCAGTTCGGAACGAGCCGGACTGGCCGCCTCTTTGAGACTCACTGAGACTCAGGTGAAAATCTGGTTCCAAAACCGTCGGAACAAGTGGAAACGTCAGCTCGCAGCTGAACTGGAAGCGGCAAATATGGCACACGCTGCCCACCGAATGGTCCGCGTGCCAGTGCTGTACCATGACGGTGGGACTGTGAATGTGTCGACAGGACCCGACTCTTCAAACTCATACAGCAGCTCGCTAGCATCGTTAAGAGACCCTCGCTGCCTCACGCATGGATACACGCCTATCTCACCGTCTCTGAGACAATCTTTATCAGGAATAGTATAATAAAGAGAATCTCAAGAGCTTTACAATACACGGACAAAAATTTAAAAAACAGGGCCTACTCAGAAAAATACAATTTGAAAACACTCAAAGATTCAGAACCATATATATATATATATATATACATATATGTATATGTATATATATATATATATGAAAGAGGCATCACACGCATACTAATTACCACATAGGTATTTACATATTTATGTGTGAATGAAATGTGTCTTTCTTTAAAAGGCCACAAGTGAAATCTCACAGACAGAAACATGTTACTTGCATGGTTGAAGCCATCTGTATCGAGATATACATATCTATGTATGTATGTACATATATATAATTAATTTTAAAGAACTTATTATAACGATGATGAACTTCGATAAGAGTCAGAAAATGGAATTTCCGAAGCATGAAATCAAAAGTTCTTTGAATTTTTTTTTTTAATTTGCATCTAAACGCAACGCCCCTGGAGTAAGACATTTTTCATTTGATGAACACTGAAACGGGTGAAAAGGTAAAATGATTTGCAGAAAAGACTGCTATGATAAATACATAAAACGAATATATGAAAACACACGCGCGCACATACACATGGATACACACACATACACACACACATATGAGAGCATATTGAATATATATGATATATATTACAATGCATTGGTAATTACAATATATATATATATATATATATATATATATATATATATATATATATATATATATATATATATATATATATATATATACATACATATATATATCAAACCAAGTCTGGAGTTAACTCAGGATTGAATTTGATGAAGAATGAGTTTAATGAAAGGTGCAGGAGAATACACAGACACGCATCTGAACTGTGAAGAAACTTTCTACTGTACAATAAAAGACAAAAGAAGTGTTTCGAAAAAGAAAAAAACTGAAGAAAAACAAACGGTAAATAAGAACTGAAAAAAATGAATAAACAAGAAAATATTTAAAAGGAAAATACTATTACAAAAATTCCCCAACCCCCAGATGCGGCTGAAGTCGTTGGGGGATAGCAGGATGGGGAACGATAAGAATCTTTTTTCTTTTTTTTTTTTTTTCTTTTTAGAAAAATGAACTTAACTTTTCTTAAAAACAAGAAAAAAACTTTTGAAATAAAACAGAAAAGAATGAGAAACTGAACTTGATTTTTGTGTAAAAAAAAAAACATAAAAAGATTTTTTTTCTCTCGTAAAGACATAAAAATCTGTCATCGTCAACCATAATTCTACTAAAATTTTAATCAGCTAAAAAGCCGGCCAGAACAAACAAACCAGAGAAAACGTGTTGAAATTCACGCCGTAGCATTATATACTATGCTTTCCAGAAATTATTTACCTTGAGAACTTCTTGCAAAGTATTTTCGGTACAGACCTCGTGTACACACACACACACATACACAGACACAGACACACACACACACTCATATATATTTATATATATATATAATTCCCTCTACACTCTTGTGTATAAACAATACTTATCTTTTTTTTCAGTTAGTATTTTACACTTATGTTTGATTTACTCGTGAAGGTGCTTGTGTGAGTATGTGCGAGAGCACAGCGGGCTGATAGTGTATATACGGGTGTGTATGTGTGAGTAACACGCATCTTCCAATTATTTATTCTGTTCATTGATATACACTTGCATACACACACGCGCCCCAAACGCATATCCTAGCAATTTATCATGACCTGACTTTTTTTTCTTCTCTTACCCCCTTTTTTTAAATTCAAATTTTTTCCCCACTTCAACCCCCCTATCCTTCCCCACCCCTCTAACTTTCCTTCTGATACACTCTTTCCTCGAATTCATAATTATCATTATCAGAATCATCATCATCATCATCATTATTATTATTATTATTATTATTATTATTATTATTATTATTATTATTATTATTATTATTATCTCACTACGTAATCCAAAACTCCCTGTCGATTGACGTAACAGTACGCATGCGCGTATATACCCGTACATGTAGGTACTTCTCTGTACACCACGTTCTACAGATTTCGACACACGGTAATTTTTGTTTTGGATAGGAAACCCAGGCATCAGGTTTATATCTTGATTGTTTTCTTCGTAAGCAACGAAGAGATATTTGTCTGTCTTGTAAATGCGTGTATGAATAGATATCTGTATGTTTATACAAATATGTGCGTATGCATATACGTATGTATGTAGAGATGTAAGAGCAGGTCTCTTACGTATATAAGTATATGTGTGCTTGTATACGCAGGGGTTAAATCTATAAACGGCAAAACAGACAACTTAAATCTCAAATCTAATTAGTTAATCGTTAATCAGGCCAAGGGGAAATTATGTGCAAATATTTACACAGGGTGTTCCTAAAAGGATGCAACTGTCTTTCTGACAACTTGTATTTAAACTATTTTAAATCTAAAAACTATTTTTTTTTAAATTACAAAAGGATTACAAAACATGCTAATTAAAGATTCATTTCAACAAGGGATGTTGAAAGTGACTTCGTTTAACCTGCGGGTTCGTACTCGTTTCAATACATTGGAAAATGACATAGCTGACACAACACAAAGATATGGATACTCGAATGAGTACATGGCATGATGCAATCTTTTCAACTGTTGAATACAGTTGCCTCTGAGTACAGTGATGTCATCCTTACTAACAATGTAGCAGAAAATGTACGTGCACGTTAATTCATATCCTTGGGGTTGCGTCCTTTATGAAATAGCCTCACACAAACACACACACACACAAACATATATATATATATATATATATATATATATATATATATATATATATATATATATATATATATATATACTCACACATCAATACCTGCATGTTAGAAGAAATGTTACGTGAATAAAGGAAAAACTGAACTACATCAGGTAATGGAAAAAAAAACTGAATATTGTTCTAACAGATTTATGTGCAATAAAGCTAATAAATTATTCACCGACCCTATTATATGACCGCAACATTATTGTGGTGAACATCATTAACATTATTGTTTACCTAATTATTAATAATCTTAAGATTATTTCTAAGTTTATCATTATTAGTATAATTATTATCATCGTTAAAATTCTATAGATTCACATCTAAGCCTAGGATATTAGCACTGTTATTATTGCTACATCTAATGGCAATAATGCATTGATCGTTATTATTATCATCATTATTATTATTATTATAATTATTATTATTATTATCATTATTATTATTATGATCATCATCATGGTCATCATCATCATCATTATCATCATCATCGTCATCAATTTTTCTCAGAAACATTCCCACGCAGAATAACCAAAGAATTATTATCCCAAGCCTGGAAGAAATCGGCTTGGTTTAATGTATATATTTGATTGTATATTAAAATATTTTTTTTCAAAAAACACAGGATATATCAGTAAGATTAATACTTATTATTCCGTCTTATTTTTTGTACTTTTTCAAATTCATCTAAAATAATTCGCTAACCCCATCATCAGATTCGATTATTTATCATTTTTATTTTCTTCATAGATATAAAAGAACAAACATTCCCAAGTTTTTGCTCCTTTTCACGTTAGTTAATCATAGTTTCTATGGATATATTAACGTATTTTTTTTTTCCAATCTTTTTCTTTGCCTGTCTCCTTCCTTTCTCATCTTCCTTCAAACATGAAAAACAATTTATAATCTTATTTTATTTTATACCCTGCCTTTCATTAATTAAGTCTCTGATGACGGATCAGGCTGGCTGAAAAAATATTGAAGAAAACAAAATATCGAAGTACAAAAAACGAAAAACGAAGACTGGGTAACAGGAAAACGAAAAATGAAAACAAAAAACGAAACAGCGCGCTGGAGCTATATGAACTCATACCGCATTCAACAGTTCAGATATATACACGAGTGCGCGACTGGTAGACGCTAGACGTATGTACATAAGGTGTATATTGCATGTAATTGCTGCTATGGGGCCAATCAGCTAAGAGACAGTAAACCAGAATACAAGCAGCAAACAAAATTTAAATAAATGTAAAAATAATAAAATGTTGGACATCTTTCTGATAAAAAAGAAAAACGTGTTATTGTCTTTATTTTTATTTCTCTTGATGTAGCTGCAGTTTTGTTTAATTTTGTTTTTAGTTTTTTCTCTTTTATCCAATCCTTTTTTCTTTTCTTTCTTTCTTTCTTTCTTTCATTCTTCCTTTCTTTCATTCTTTATTTGTTTATTTTCTTTCTTTCTTTACATTTATTCCTTCCTTTCTTTTATTTTTATTCAATTTATTCTTTCTTTTCTTTTTTTCCTCCCTTCTTTCACTTTCCATTCTTTATTTATTTCTTTTTTCCCTTTCTTTCTTTAGTTCTTCAATTTTTTCTTTCTTTTTCTCTTCCTTTTTTCTTTTCTTTGTTCGATTCAATCCTTTCTCTCTACTTTCCCTTTATTTCCTTTTATTTTTCCTTTTTTTTCTTCCTTTCTTTCTTCCTCTCTTTTCATCATTTCATTCTATTTTTCCTATCTTTATTTTCTCATCTTCTTTTTCTTCTTTTTTTTATTTCTATACCTTTTTTCTTTTCTTCCATTCTTTCTATCAATCATTCCTTCCCTTTCCTTTCTTTTCCCTCTTTCTTTCTTTTCTTTGTTTTCTCCCCTTCTTCTATTCTTTCAATCATTCTTTCTTTTCATTTCTTCTTCATTTTCTCTTTTTTCCCCTCCCTTTCTTCCTTTATTTAATTCTTTCTTCTCATTTTATTGATCGACCGTAGGCATCAAAATTGGTGAAGCGTTCTATCTTTTTTCAAATGTGCATTCATGTGGCTTTTTTTTCTCTATGTGTTTGTTAATGTTTGCTTGTTCCAGCACTCTTGGCCATACCGTTTGTCTACATGCTGTCTTGAAAATCAACATCTCTTCTTCTGAATTTTTTTTTTTTTTTTCACGTTTTTGGGCCTTATTATGACGGGTTTGTTTTTTCACTCTATTTCAGATGTTTCCGATTGGAAAACGCCAACGATGTCATAAATAGAATTTATCCTGACTATATTTATTCTTTGATTGAATTTTTTTTACTTTACATTTTGACGCTAAGTTCGTTCAATTATTGACTGTGACGACGAGTTCTTTATTCCTTCCATACTTTTTTCTCTTCTTTCTTTTCTTACAAAATTGTACTGATGCATAATTCTACAGACCGAAGGGTGCATCATCCTGTACGGATTGTTTGCAGATCACTTTCCAACTGTGCAGTGAATTCGATCCTCACCGGTTGCACCATATTGATAGCCTTATGCCAAAACCAAACTAGGCTGTGTGGATGACTAAAGATATAGCATATAGATCAAAAACGAAATCTCTTTGGGGATTCAACTTTCTTCCCACGAGTATTTGAAACTGTTAACTAAAAACTGTCATCAATACAATCGGCATAGGTTTCTTCAGTTTTCAAGCGGGTCTGGCTGGTTGGCTATGTTTGTATAATGCGTACAGGACACACCAATTGAGCTGGAGGGCTGAAAGTTTGAGATTTACTCTTTATTGTGTCTATGAAAAAAGAATTTTCTCTTGCTTTTTTTACTGGGGTTTCAATGTGAAATATAGGTTAACGTTGAATTGATTCCCTGTTAGTTTGTTTTTAAATTCTGACTTTTTATTTAATCATCACTGTCCAACAAAAGAAATGATAGAAATAATTCATCGATCACTCCTTTTTATATACATTTTTAATTGATCATCCCTAACATGGTATGCTGACAACAGATGTTGGTTACACGACGGTTTCAATATCTTTATATTTCATTATTATTTCTGATTTAGCAGTGAGTCTGCAATTAGGGAATAAAAGCAATGTATCCAATATCTTTAAACCATAGACAATTTATTGTCCTTTTATTTACTCGAATTCGTGCGCTCATATTGTTATAGTTACAACGTTTTGTTCGTTCTACCCTATGGCATTTTCAGACGAAAATTCTGACAAAAATCATACAGAAGTTTTACCATCTTAATCCATCCTACCCTCATTGTCTCTTTAACACTGTTTCACACCCATTCCCTTTTCTCTCTTTTCATATATATATATATATATATATATATATATATATATATATATATATATATATATACGTATATTCTCTAAAAATACATTCAGAAAACGAACGAAAATAGATTTGATCCGTTGTGAATGTTTAATCAATGTTTAGCATAGTAGACAGACCTAATTAAATAATGATGAGAATCACGAGGACCTATATCCGGTGGATGTTAACATTTCATGCCTCTTGCACTCATCGGCAACCGGCAATTTGTTGTTTCCTGTGGAGCAAGAGAGAGAGAGAGAGAGAGAGAGAGGAGAGAGAAACATACAGACAGAGAAAGAGAGAAAGGGAAAGAGGAAGAAAATGATCTGTATGATTTTGATCTGTTGAAAATTTGCATAATTTATTATTCTATAAATAATTCATAGAAAATGATAAAAGCAATAGATTCTTTCTATAATGAATTAAATGGGGAGAGGAGTTAGCCATTAAAGTCGAAAGGTTGCTATACTCAATGGTTGCCCCTTGTTGATAAAATAAGAAGTAAGTTCATTAGTTTGTTGTTTATGATGAATATTATTCGGTAAATTCGAAGACAGACGTTTGAAAAAATAGAAAATTCCAGAATCAATAAAAAAAGAAAATCATTCTAATACCTAAGAATATCATTTTTTTAAATTCTTGTATCAAATACGAAACTGAACCTTTACTTTCCGTTCAATATACGTATATAGATTCTATTACTCTGTTTTACAACTCTTTGTAACTTTTTTGTTTTACATTTTTTGTTCCTGGTTAATATGTGTTATTTCTTACTCATCATTTCAAAACTATAGAAAATGTCAATTATCCCCCTTCAAACTTTGCTTTAGTGAATAGGACAGTGATAATTTGAACTCTATCTATTTTCAAATGAACGGCAGGCATAATTGTAGAAAGAAAAGCAATTCTGGACATCATTGTCCTGGTTAGAAAAAGCAAATTTTCAAGGGAATGATAACTAATTTCTATATACTTTGCACATAAGCAATTGGAAAAATAATACTCACTACCAATAAAAATAGCGTTGCACGGTTTTATCAAACGTATGAAAACACAGAGTTCCACTGAAGAGAGCAATGCTTCGGCGAATGCATGGATTATAAATACCGTCTCCTCAAGCAAGGAACATGGTCGATTTCACTCACATCATCCTCAGATCATTATAGAAAATTGATTATTGACTATGGAAACAATAATGAAATAAATCACACTTGTTTGTTGATCAAATATAAGAGCTTACTGACTTCTGACCAAACAATCATTTGAATAACATTGACTATTTGATTTCCTTTTAATCAACAGAACCGTTTCACCAACAAACATTACTGGCTGCGCTGATCGAGTGAGAGTTTTAAGTTCTAGTTTTTAAATCATAAGTGATCTTCTAGTTTTCTTGAACACAAAACAAGCATAATGAGAAATATTGGATATCAGACTTGACCATACACACACACACACACACACGCACACACACACACACACACACACATATATATATATATATATATATATATATATATATATTGTGAACTTTAGTTGATAAAATTGTGTCATTAGCCTATTGACAACGTACTTCATAGGTCTGTTGGTCTTCATCGGAGACCAGATTTTTTTATTTACATATCTGCGCTTGACTTCGTTTCCGTATGGTAACATGTTTTCCACACCAAAAATAGTTTAGAATGGAATATGTTTTATTTCATCAAACAAAAAATAACAAATTAATTTTTGCAAATCTATTCTTAAATAAGAAAAACCGTTAGATTTAAGGAAAAGATGATAAATTGTGAAACTGTGATCTGTGCATTGTATGGAGGAATGAATTCTGTTTTTCTAACGTATTAGATTTTAATGAAGCAAGAGATTTTGACCCTTGGTAGGTTTTAACAATTCGACTGACTTTCGCTGCGGCATGCAAAATTACAAAGAGCTAATTTTGAGGTTTTCCCCACCTCAAAAGCATTTATTGACAATGATGATACTGGGGAGGGATTTACTTTGGCCATTGTTTGGATCTTCAAAGTTTTTAGACTTTTATTTAAGGATGATCAGCGATTCGAAGTTTCAAGTCCTTTCATTGCAATCAGTGAAGATTCTACTTCCACTTCCGATAACATATTTGTGCAAAGCTGGATTTCCAATGTTAACGCCAACAGAAACTAAACAGTGAAATAGACTTAATGCTGACTGGGATAAGAGATTAGCATTGGCTCAGTAGGTTGCACCACGAATAAAAACTTTCGTAAAGTATAAACAATCTGACAAATAAGCAAGCAACTAAAACTACCTTTTGTCTTGTGTTTTCCGAGAGTTTTTGTGAGATTGGAACTTATCAAAGTTGAAATACCGTCTTGTTGGAATATCAATTAATTATTTAAATGTCTGGGGCCAAAGTTTTGTCTCAAGTCGAGAAAGTGGGTGGCACCGACAAAAAAGTCTGAGAATAGAGCTCTAAAAGCGTTTAGCACATCTTCTGCTGAATGTTGAATTTTATCAACGCCGCTAAAAAAAACGGCTCTTATACGCATAAAAACATCCGTCAAGAAATTAGTATAAATTCTCCTTAAGCCTCCTTTAAGCCGTAAACTAAAAACGCAGTGAGATCATACATAAGTTCTCGATACTTTTATACTCTTTTTAATATCATATTCATTTTACCAAGAGTATATTCTGCAGAAATCGATGATGCAAACATTTGATTTGAGCTCTTATGACATTTGTAGGCGTAATAATCTGTTTGATAGTTTTATTTTTGACCTTTGCACGTCAAATTAGAAGTAGAGGTAAAAAAAAACACTGAAAAATCAATTGCTTTAATGACCATTTTTAATCGATTTCGAATCAGGTAAGTGTACATAATCGATGTAGCGTTTAGCTGATTGATCAATCATTCATCTATTTATTACAGTCCAGGTGATATGCACTTATTTGAGGTGAATCATTTGCTTTTTCTTAAAAGCATGAAAAACGTTTGATGGCGGCCATTTTACTTTCCGCCATAACCTAATTATGTATTTTGCATGATATCTCTTGAACCAAACATGATGACACGGAATAGATGATGTCTACTCCCATGTTTTCATGGTCAAAGATTACAATGCAGTCATACAAATCATCATAAATTGTTAAAGTGAATAGTTAATGGTGAATTCATTGACATTGTGAGAAGGAGATTACAGTATCTGAGAACCTAGGTTGGACTTCATAATATCATTTCTGGCTGTCCTACTCAAGAGTCCAAGCATGGACTGGCTTGCCCGTTAAAGGTTGACTAGAATGATCTCCAATCGCTTGGGTTCATCCAACTCTAGTCTATTGAAAATGTATATTTAATGCCACATAAATGCTTGTCCCCAACAATTTCCTCCTTGGTACATTACTCTTTTGAGGAACTGCACAAGTGTATCTTAACTCAGGGGATTTACTTTGTTTCCCCTGACTTCTTTTTGAACAACTCAGCACAAGTTTGATAAATGCTGAGTTGGCTGCTGGTGCGATCGTGACCCGCTCCACCATGGAAATAACCTCCTCTGGAATGCTTTTTGATGCAGAGCCAAGAATGCCTCTGATGCCATATTATCTGTATTCTAAGTATCATATTTGATCCTGGTCTTGGATTTTCCAGGACGCAGAGATTTGGCAATCTCATGGGCAAATAAGTATCCTAAGTTCTTCGCAATGGCAATGACAATGGAACTCCTTGATGAAATTCTACCCAAACATTATATCATAAGGTCCAGCCTAGGTTCTCAGATACTATAATTTCCTTCTCACAACGTCAATTAATTCACCATTCTCAATTCACCTGAACAATTCATGATGTTGTATATGGTATTATTGTAATCCTTGATCATGAAAATATAGATGTTTACATCACCTATTGTATGCAGACTGTAGATATTTTATTGTTTCATGCAGATTTTTTTTACTCACTAAAGAGTGAAAAAAACCTGACCAGTGATTATATTTACATTGATCTGAGTAAATGCGAGAAAGTCTGTACAGGAGAAACTGCCAGACCACTCAAAGTTCCGCTTGACGAACATAAAAAGCCGTAATCAAAGGCGAGATAAAAAGATCTCTGATGGCTGGCCACTTTTGGAGAGAAAAGGTGAACACTTCCCTCTCTGGGAAGAAGTTCGTATAATAGACAGGGAATGCTATTGGAAACTGAGGGGAAATGAAGAAGGCAGCCCATATCAATATGGCAGCTGAATGTATAAGTCCGACAAGTGCAGAACTAAGCTCGATGAGGCTTCCACTTCTTAACTGAGATGAAGTATGGAAATCCGAGCCTAACAAGGAAAGAGGAAGAAATTGGCATCAACCTAATCCTATGTTATACTTGGCTATCATTGGAATTATCTATTTGCTACAATCATCAGGGAATTCTGTTAACCACCATGACATTTGGATATTACATCCGGAGAAGGCCGTAAAATAAATTGGTTGAAACGTCGTGTCAACAACACAAACAGCAAGAGTGTGTTCAATCGTCCGAAAAACACCTTGAAGGTAATTAAAGTTTAAATCATAAAAACTGAATTCCTTTGACGATCAATTATGGCCGTTGTAGACAAATCATTAATTTCGAACGCGAATGATTCCTTCGAAAATAAAAACGAGCTCTCCATTTTAAATATACATTTTAATAAAAAAGAGAATATATTTCATTTCACCAAACAGACAACAAAAAAATGATTGTTGAATTTTTGACTAATACAATCGATGAGGAGGGTAAAAATTAGGCTTAAATGCCCCCCCCCCCCAGCAGTACGGTACCCACCTTTATGCTTCCATGTATCTTTATATCTACATTACAATTATTTGCTGTATGACCATGATAGAGATAAAAAAATCGTTTTGTTGATAAATTTCAACATGTGTCCAAAAAACTCTGAAATTTGTAATCTTTCAATTCTATTGCATTAATCACATGTTATCAACGAGATGAAAGATCAGAAATTACGACTTGTTGACAATCACGAACCGGAGATGGATGAAAATTTGGCTTAGGGAATGTTAGCCCATTTAAATCATCATCATGATTTTGTTTAGATTGTTTACATCGAATGAGCGTATTAATGCAGTTTCACACCTCCAATCACTCGATATTAAAAACAGTATACAATAAAAAAATAAATTAGTGAATCGACGAAAGAAATTTTAAAAAAATATTTTGGGGCTGTTTTTCAAAAACTAATCTGCTTTAAATAAATATTTATAAATATCTAAATTGAACTGTATTATTTTCTTGAGATCCTGGAAAATACCGCTTCTGGCTTCAGAACATGAACAAACGGCTACGATTAGTCACTCAAGAGAAACTGTCACGTGGCCAACATCTTTTGGCAGCATGCAGTGTTGGGGGTGATCATTCAGAAATTGGAAAAATGGGTGATCAATGGATAAGTTACTTCTGACGCCTTAAGTTGGGCATTGATTACTAAATCAGTCTGATTTCTCAAAAAACAAGTGTGGATCCATTCTGAATAAGCGTATATCGCACAGAGATCTCCCACCATTAAAAAACGATTTGAGGTTGGAAAAAGAATTTCCAGACATAATCAGGAGATGTTAATGTTCCAAGCCCTCCATTGGTGTGGCCTGCGTGCGTGATGCTAGCATACATAGATAACTAGCCAGACCTTACTAAAAACTAAAGAAACCTATGTTGGAGTTTTAGTTTGGTTTACGGTTTCTTATCAAAATGGAAAAAATTACTCGTCAGAAACTAATTATTGACATGCTTAATTCGATAAAAATAAATCAAGATAAATGTTAATCGTCACGTGACCAATGTCTTTCAACTACATGCTGTAGTCGGGTTGATCAATTAAAAATTTTGAAAAAGGGGTGACCAATATCAATAAAAATCATGTGCAATGATCACATTGAGAATAAGGACATAACTGTCAAAATCGAAGATGCAAAACTGGGGAAAGTAGACCACTATATCTATTTAGGACAGCGAAAATAAAACCCACGAAAGAGGAAGAGACCAAGCGAAGAATCACCCTAGGATGGCAAGCGTTTGGCAGAGCAAGCTCAACTTTCAAAAACAAGTCGATCCCAATGATCCTAAAAAGAAGAGTATACAACCAATGCATTCTCCCGATAGTCACTTATGGAGCTGAAACATAAAACCTAACCAAGAGACAAACCTGTGAACTGAGAAGCATGCAACGTATACATGGTAGAATCATGCTAAACCTCACATGAAGAGATCACAAGACAGCATAGTATATAAGGAAGAAAACTTGAATGGCAATGGGCAGGCCATGTTGCAAGAATGATAGACAACCGATGAATACCATGACTCACATGGATCCCCAGAGATCACATGCGAAACCGAGGCCGACAAAATACAAGATGGAGAGATGAACTGGACAAATTTAGAAAATACTGGCTCCGCGACGCTCATGATAGAGAAATATGGCGAATCCTGGGGAAGGTCTATGTCCAACGACGGACTTTAAAAGACTAATGATTATGTTGATGATGGCTAATATCAATAGATAAGTTACATCACTTGTTTCTGTTCGGCATTGATCAATTAAAAAAAAGTCTAAATTCTCAGAAGGATTACCGTGAGTGCTGCCGGACATAAACTAAGGGGCCAAATTAGCGTAGATATACATTGCAAATTGAACCTCCACCGAAAAATCCTTTCTTCTTTTCCTGGGGGTGGAATTATTATGAAAAAGGGAAATACGTTTCTTTCACCGGGTGACCCAAAAAGCGATAAGGATTCGGTAGACGTACTTATAAATTGTGAAGGGGTATAAAGCGGAACGATTTTTTCCCTGCTGAGATCTCGACGAGTCCATTGCAAAATAAGGTATTTGCTATAAGTGAAAAAACTATGAACACAATTGGGAACCATTAAGAATATATTTTAGCGAATATAGTCCACCAAATCCTAAACCCTTTTGGAGGGAGGGGTCACTGGGTAGACATGATATTTTGAATTTTCAAACATACATTCATACATTCATTCATACAAACATACATACATACATACATACATACATACATACATAGCCAGCGAGACCAGTTTAAAAACTGAGAGAAACCTATGTTGACAGTTTTGGTTGACGGTTTCTGAAATGCTGACAAATAAAATGTAAATCGCCCCCACCCAAAGAAACTAATATATTGAAAAGTTCTACCATTTGTGGACTCAGAACATTTCGCAGTGTTACGTTGGGTAGTTTTTGTAAAAACTTCTTCCCATTCATTTCAGTCAGTCTCTAAACTAATCACTCTTCACTCTTTTACTCTACCCTCCTCCCTAAAACGATACAAAGAACCCACTCGCTCTGGAAATGAGCTATTTTTCAATAACTATCAGGCGGCAGCAGAAATGTATACGATTTGGCGTGGATTTCAATTGACGTCCCGAACTCCCCAGTTTGGGGGTTATTTTTAAAAAACTAACTGGCTAAAATTCTGCTCCAGAGTTCCAGTAATACATTGTAATAGGCAGGTGCATGCAGTGAATCATTAAATCATTCAGTGTTTGGTTTGTGTCGATGTGCTTTCAAATGAATTTATGATGCCAAATAAATCAAATTTTAATATTTCCACCAAACATAATCATTTGTCTAGAGAGCCATTAAAATACTTCAAGGAGATTTTAAAATCTATTAAGAAGCAATCTGGATTATTCACCAAGAAAACAAAATTATCAGGTAAAGCTCAATTGGCAAGTTAATTAGTTGCTCAGAATACAACTAAAACAAGGAGCCACAGACAATTCAAGAAAAAACCATTGGAGTATCTTGTTGCGCAGTACGTCGAACAATGTTTAGAGCCAGGAATTCATTTGTTCCAGAGCCTCTGTAAGCATCTCTATTCAGTGGAGAAGACAACCACTTTCAACCGCTTGGAGCTGAAAGTCGACCCGGGGAAACGACTGGATTTCACAGAAACTGTCGCCATAATGACGCTCAGTCCAAACATGGAGTTGACTGTTGACCTCAATACCGCATAAGAGGAGCATTATTCGAGAACTCAACGTTCGCTGGGAGAACAGAATTGCAAAGACCAACTAGAGGAAAAAGGGAAAAGTACGTTGAACTGGTATAAGAATGGCTAAGAAACGGTTGGTGAGTGAGGTGCAAGCTCGTTGAGGTAGGATGCTGGGGATTTGTAAGCCAGTCCCTTTGCAGGGCATAAAATATGGTGGACATCCAAGGAGCCAGTTAGCAAAGGGCTATCAGGTCCATAGATAGATAGATAGATAGATAGATGAATTGATCACTCAATAGAAAGCATCGTGTGAACAGCGGTTGTTGGCAGCAAGCCGTGTTGGGATAATTAATTAGAAATTTGAAAAGGGTTGATCGATGAATGAGTTACTTCTGTCGCCTTTTGTTGGGTTACAAAAAAGGGGGGCAGCTGGAATATATTTGAAAATTAGGAAAAGAAATTCATGTGCATGAGCTGGAAGGAAATACACAAATCTCATGATCATCATGTAATTCAAGGGATATGGACAGACTAATTTAGATCAATAGATTGATATATAGATAGATATGGACGGACAGATAGATAGATAAATCGATAGATAGGTAAATGGGTAGATGGATAAGTTTGAAAATAATCGACATTATTTTCAGATAAATCTATACATCTCTCAGTCTGTTCATATCTATCTATCTATCTATCTATCTATCTATATATATATATATATATATATATATATATATATATATATATATATATATATATACATATATTTATATCCCAGTCTGTTCATATTTATCTACCTACCTATGTCTATTCTATCCCTTGAATCGCATGGTGGTTTTCCTATCTATATTTCCCGCTATATATTGATATATATATTTAGGGAAAGAAAAACTGATAGATACATAAATAAATAAATAGATAAATACATAGATAGATGGATCGATTAGTCTGAAGATGATCAACATATAGAAAGGAGAAGATCGTTAGATAGACAGATAGGAAAAATATAGATTTCAATTGCGATTATAACAAATATACCGACCGACAAAGAAAACAAAAGGCGAATCGGATAGAAATACTTGAACATTAATTAATGTTTCTCAATTAAATTCAAACAATAGATGTAACGAAATGCTGAAAGATTTTAGTTTTCTACAAATTACTACAATGTCAATATTTCCTGCGGTTATTTGGATCACTGACATTTTGTAGCGAGTATGCAAAGAAAAAGGAAATTGAAACAAAATCCTAATTACAACATTTGATGAAAAGACGATTAATAAACAAACGATAAAGATAATGCAACTTGTAACGCATTAGATATGTGAATATCATCGATATCAAAGAATAGCGCTTGAGAGCAAGCCTCGTTTTGAGGATTATCTTTTTGCGTTTGTATTCAACTGCATGATTCTCTGTATCATGTACAAACAGATGTTCATATTATTAGTATATCCAAGCTATATGTTTTTGTGATTCTTTAAGAATATGTAAATATGCACAGGCGATCGAATTCTTATTATTGGCTTCAATAGAGATCACATTTATTAACTTATATCTAAAGCATAATGTATGTATGAATGTACACGTTACAGAATGTTCATAGATGCTGAGGGAGTATGTCATTAATAGAAATGAGTTTTTATGGGTACACATTTCTTATCTATCAATCTCCATTAATCTGCCTCTCTCAATCTCTCTTTCACTCTCTTTCTGTAAATATAATTTACCAGGCTTAGCTTAGTTTTGCCACAAGGCTACAAGTATGAAGTACCCAATGAGACGTTGATATATATATATATATATATATATATATATATATATATATATATATATATATATATATATATACATATATATATATATATATATATATAGATCGATAGATAGATAGATAGAGAGAGAGAGAGAGAGAACGATTATACGACATAGCATACAAAATCTAAGCACAAAAGTTTACTCTATGTTGGTAGGTGTGCCCCTCAAAGTCCTTGTAGCCAGAATGTTCGAACGCGTTCGTTACCTTGTGCATGGTCGCCATATGCCTTTTCCGTCGTGATAAACAAAGTGCAAAGCCGGGAATACTCCCTGATAACAAAGATGAGGGAGAATCTCCCGATTCATCGAACAGAAACGAAACAACTGTCGTTGGATAGGGCACTTTTTATACAATATTTGGTACCACATTTATCATTATTTATCAGTATACGAGAACGCATGGAAATTTTCGATCGAAGTTTTTAAATCGATTTTGAAAATATTTTGACAGCGTAAATTCGTTTGAATTTCATACTAAATTGAAGAGCATTGATTTCTTTACTGATTCTAGTTGATTTGATGGCAATACTTGATTGGGTAGTCCCCTCTACGACATTCTTTTAAAAGCGTTTCCTCCCGCCCTTGATGAAAACTCAGTCGGAGCCTATTTTGACCTCTATAAACATTGAATTGAAAATTCCCAATGAAATTCGCTTTCAGTCAACCGATGAGAAATAAGGCCCCAACAGATTGAGAATCGGATATTCTTTATTATGACATGCGCACGTCTTTTATGCTCGTGAACACTTTAAAACTGTGCCAAAATAGTGTTGCCTGTCCTTTCCAACCATTGATACCGGGGTAATCCTAGTATCTATTGCGTTTTCACACTTAATTCTCTTCATCTTGTGCCACGATCTTGTTCCATAAGATTAATAGTGTGGGCTGGTCTGTAGCTTTACTGGAATCCCAAAGGAACTTTATCAGAACAATGAAGTAAGGTTTTTATGATTCCTCAAAATATTTTTCTATGGCCTGGTGTGTATAATTTTCAGTATGAACTGCCAAATACTTTACGATTGCCTCAAATGAAAATTTCACACTAAAACTTGAGATAAAAAAAAAGAGTTTTCGATTGGAAACTTAGGGCTCGTGAAATTCAAAATTACCAACGGAAGCATGCTTGTGGACCCCCTTCCCCATCTGGGTGCGGTCGGATAAGCCAGTCCCTTCGTCGTGTAAATTTTGGTAACACGCTTGTTGATAGATAGATGTTAATTTATGTTTGCATACGAAACTATGTTATGTAAGTTTGAGGTTATACATGAGTTCCCTCGTAATTATTTACATATGAATGTGTCCTAGTATAGTTTTATGTCCTTACAGATACATTCGAACGTCAGCATTCCTGCACTTCCGTGCACAGGCGATCAAGTGCATATGCGCTAAATTATATTCATTCGTTGAAGGAATGTACATTGGTACAACTCAGTTCCGAGCTCACCCTCTTGTTTAATATCTTTTGATGTGTGTGTACTTGAGAGAGAGAGAGAGAGAGAGAGTGGGGAAGCGTGGGACTGCACCAACTACATTAGTGGAATGGTTGCCAGGCAAAACGTTCAATTAAATAGAAACAATCAAAGATCTTTTAATTTTAACACAATGCGAACGAAATTCCTAAGTATAGAACACGCCAAAGATGGCCGTCAGCTATTTAGTGAAGGTGAATACAAGTGTTTACACAAGTTGTAAAAAACTGTTTGAAAATATTGATTTGATGATGTAGAATTTGAACACAGTTGAGCACTCGAGAGCCCGAGGTGCAGTTGTGTATGACTGCAAATGTCGACGCACACTGTTTGCTCGATATGTTCCTCCTTGTGTGCACGGAATTCTAGTGTCTATCAGATTTGATCAACATATACTTTAGGTATCATAAGTGCTAATGAATATATAGATGTGCTTATTTACCAATATATATATATATATATATATATATATATATATATATATATATATATATATATATATATAAATCAGCAGTAGTCATTATCAGTTCACTGCTGAACAAAATTTACCATTTATATACATATATGTATATAAACAATACGGAATGAGACAGATTCAGGAGTAAAAGAATATCGACACCTTATTGATTAATCAATTCATTCATAAATGAATTGAATAATATGCACTACATGTTTCGTGAGAGGTTACCATCTTCAGTTTTTTTGTTTTTTTGTTATTTGTATTTTCTAGTGAACATCCTTGTTTAGTGAAATGTAAAAGTAGGTTATAGTTGTGTCTGTTGAGTTCACTATCTGTGGAACGAATCCCCCTAATTCTAAGTGGGTTGGGCCGATTTAGAGTGAAGGTAGTTGTGTCTGTAGGTTTAGTATTAAAGGTAGTCTGGAGGTTTCTATTATTATCTATGTACATGCAGGTATCTAGGAATGATATGGAGTCAAATTTACTAGAGTCGTATGTAGAGTTTATGTGAGGAAAGAATTTTTCTTGTTCGGCTTTAACTCCTTATATATAAAAAGAAATTCATCTATATATCTGACATAGAAGATACAGTCTTTATCCATCTCTGGGTATATATAAGTCTTTTCGAATTTGCCCATGAAGATGTTAGCCTTGGAGGGGACCGCTACTATGCCTATGGCACAGCCTCCCACCAGGAGGAAGTGGCTACTATTGAAGTTGAAACTATTGGTTGTTAGAATGTGTTGGAAATGACTGGTCTACTTCGATTATTTGGTTTGTGGATTTTTGGAAGTAGATACAACCCAAGAGGAGGTGTTTTTAAGTACACAAAGTGTTCTTTTACCTACAATGTTATTGTTGTACATCTCTGTTAGGGAGTGAGTTATACTCTTTTTGGTAACCAGTGAAGGGATCATTAGGGAGTTCTTTGCAGAATTCTGTGTTGTTTAGTCGAATATTAGCTTCAAACAGGTATTCATCAACACCCCCAAATGATTATAACTCCCCCCTCATCTGCTTTAGTGATTATTAGGTCTGTATTGTTTTTAAGTTTGCTTAGGGAGTCGTTCTTTAGTAGCGAAGCCATCATGTGGTTGAAGCTGATTATTATGGCTGTTAATGTGGTTTTTAATGTCTTTTTTAACTGCTACTTCAAATGTTTGGATCGTGATGTCTATATTCTTAGAGGTAAATTATTCATTAAGGTCTTTGAGTGTACCTAAAATATTGCTATCAGGAGTCGATTTGCCAAAGTGGGCTCTTTTAAAGAAGTAATTAACGTCCTTATTTAGGATATTCTTCTTGGGGGCCGGGGCAGAATTTTAGGTACTCATTTAGGTGTATAAAGGTATCTCTAGTGAATTCAAATTTACTTAGGTTAATCGCTTTGCATTCTGGGCTGAATTGATTCTAATGATGTGCAGTTATTGTTTACTTGATCTTGCACCGTTTTTATTAGCGATGGTATTATGCTTTCTGCCCCCCCCCTGCATGCGCGATGATTGTTTTTTTTTTCGTTTTTTGGTTGTGCTTGTGAGTGTGTGTGTGTGTGTGTGTGTGTGTGTGGTGATGGGAGTTACCTGTAGGTCAGGGTGTTGAATTGCGTTTTTCGAATGTCTTGGATGGGTCAGTGTATTAGGGTGATGTGGGATATTTTTCTTGAGGGCTTTGTTTATGCTTGGGGAGTGGTTGAGGGATCGTCCTTGTGGTATTTATTGGTGGGATTATTCTTATCATTGTGTTTGTTCATGTGTGTATTCTTGCTTCTGTTACTAGTGTTAATCTTTTTGGGGGTATGTATGTTATTCGTGTTCGTATTAGTAATTATGGTAGGTTTTATGATATCTGTATGTGTTTTGTTGATCCACTGTCTAGTAGGGACATTGTTGGGTGTATAGGTAATTGATTGCAGGTGGGTTGTATATATATATATATATATATATATATATATATATATATATATATATATATATATGTTTAATGTTTAATATGTGTGTGTGTGCGTGTGTGCTTACACAGTTTTGAAATAATTTCCTCTGTATGATAAAGTTAGCTTTTACATTTTACAACCGTGAAAGCAATGAAAACTTAAAATTACATGCTTCAGGAAAAACTACTATAGACAATCACACTTGTCACATATGTAATGATTCTTAAACGAATTGAGTACCGATTGGTGAAGGTCTCATTTTTCTCTCTTCATCAGCATCCGAGACATTAAGCTTAAAAAAGCGTGGCTCATGGTCCGGATCCGGCCAGTTCGGGCCGTTTTTCAAAATGCAAGTTCAAAATAGATTTTATCATATGATAGAAATTGTATGCTTCTATTTTCTAATATTTCTTATGATCTAGGATAGTTCTGTGACCAAAAAAATTGATAAGAGTGACCTCACTTCCTGCTCAGTCGTAACCACCTTCGTTCCATCCTGTTATCATATGTATTATTACATTTGGTTTTGTTATTTGCATAAAATACTTAATTAATACCTAATTCAATCTATAGAAATAATTTTCTCGGCTTTTATTATGAGTGGAAATGATCAAATTCAAAATTGGCACTAAAAACGATTTTGTTTATTGAAAGCAATTTCGGAGTCTTTTGTGTGTTGTCGAAGCAGTCTGTGGGAGGCTAATTCTTATCTCCCGCGTAGAAGCAATGTGCGAGTTTGCTTCGTTTTGCACCAAACATTTATAACAAGCAAATTATACGACAATAACGAAGTACACTTTGTGCAATTATTACTACAGTAAAAAATAGCGAATTGCCTTCTACGATAGATAAATCACTAAATGGATAGAATTTCCTTTTTTTTTAAATGCTTACATGTTTTCGTTTGTATTTTTGATATCTTCAGATCCACGACGCGTTGTATCATTTAGATCCTTTTTCATCATGTTGATCATTATGTTTCATTTAGATAAATTTTTTTTGTATTTAGATGACGACAAAACGATTGTGAAAAGTGCCTGTATTGACATTTAAAATAACAAAAAATATCCTAGGGAAATAGAAGTAGATCTGAAAAGAGGTTGATGGTTGATAGAGAGAAGAGGAGAGAATGAGAAAGAAAGTTTGGAAAATAAGGGAAAGGCTGATGAAGAGAGGGAAAGGACATGAAAAATGAAAAAGAATCAATAAAAGAAGTTGAAGATCGATTGAGAGAGGAAAAGAAAGGGGTGAAGAAGGAAGATCTGGAGAGAAGTAGAAGATTAACAGGGAGAGAGGGGAAAGAGTGGCGAAGAAAGAAGGGCTAAAAAGAAGTTGAAGATTATCAGAGAAACAGAAAGAAAGAGGTGAAAAAAATATGGAAAGAAGTTGAATGATAAGAGAAAGAGAGAGGGAAATGAAGAAATGAAGAAGAAAGATCTAGAAAGAAGTTGAAGATTAACCGAGAAAAAAAAGCCTTGAACATAAGAAAACGGGACAATTCTTGGAGAAACGCAATTCTTAGACAAACATGTTAACTTGGTTATTTCGGAAGACTTAATGTTGCCAGATTTCTCAAAATATGACCGAAAAAGGCTGAAATCAGCTGTTCCATATCCTGGTAACATTATACGCTCTAAAAAGGCCTTACAAAGTATAGATATACAAAGCATTGAATTATTTTATCTATATTCGTATAATTACACAACGTATCGACCAGTTATTAGCAAAATAATGAAAATGGAACTATTCAAAATGGCCGTTCAAGAACGACTTTTCCAGAGATTGGTAAAGAAAGATCTAGTAAAAGTACAGCATTACTAGAGTCCGTGGCTCGACACAGTAATTGATCTGAAATGTTCACTTTTACAATGCGATCAATGACTAGGCGTGGGTTGAAAATGGGGGTGATTGTGTTGAAAAATAAAAATTTGTTGTGTAAAATAAATGCTTTCTCTCCGTTATTAGGCTACGGACCTATTGATTTACCTACGTATGCTAAATGCTATGTATTGGGAAGATTGTACAGCCCCAATGAGTAAATGAAGATGACCTGTCTATCAACAAATTATTTTTAAATTACATTGTTTAAAAATCACACCCACACACATATACAACGACGAACATAAACGAAAACGAGAAACGCACACCAACGTGCACACACGCTCACACGAGGGTACACACACATACATTTCGCTTATAAGTTCACTCGCAACCACGATTACAGAAAACAGTTTTAATGAAAAAAGAAAAAAGAAAAAAAGAAAATACATATGGTCTCAAAACCAAAACATCCCACACCACCGTTCCTCTGCTCCACCCCTATGATAAGGGAACCACATAGAAAACCACATGACCTCAATAAATCTTCGATCCAATTGAAATTCAATCATACCTCGACCAAGAAGTAAAACAGCATGGTAGGGAACCACAACCCCACCCCTAAGTGCCTACATACCGAAAGAGGAGATAAACACCATAGAACAAATCCCAAGTGGCATATGAATGCAAGAGTAAAACCAAGCAAAAAAAGTCGTCTCTTGATCGCGATGGATGCGTGAAACTGATCAGTTGCAACAAAATGGTAAATATTCATCAATCTATTTACGCTCTATCTTTAAATATTGAGCTCTATCACCATAATTGAAGCAACATCTAAAAACAGTACATGCCTAAATATTTTTTTCTTTTTATGGAGGGGTGTTGTATTTGCAATGTAAGTTTATGTTAAATTAGTCTGAGATTGTTTTCGAAAAAATTCCTATTTGTCTTATCTCATGCATCGTTTGGTGAGATGCACGCTAATATTTCTAACACTTAATTACTGTCCCTGTGTATGATGATATTCCTAAATTATAGATATAGTCAGTCAATACATACATACATGAAAATCATCACCACTGGTATGTGTGCCTGTATGAATAATCCGAAACTCTCGAAACTAATATAATCTAACCTTCGGTTTTAAAATTAACAACAAACAGATGATAAATCTTCTGGTCTCTTGGCATTTCGTCTAATACTCTGCCTATTCACAATTATCTTGTGTATATCAGCGAAGATATATCTCTTTCTTAGTACTGTTAGAAACTGTCAACAGGATATGTCAACATCAACATAGATTTTTTCGATTTTCAAGTTGGTTTGGCTGGCTGACTATGTATGTATTACCCGTACAGGCTGAACCAATGGAGCTAGAGGGCTGAAAATTTGAATATTTACTCCTTGCTTCTAGAAAAACAGGTCTGGGTTTTTTAATTCCTGCTCCATAGATATTTTTTTTGATAGAGGGTATTGTATCTGCTATGTAAATTCATACTAAATCAATGCGAGCTTCCAATATTTTAGTAATAACTGCTCAACAAAAACCACTTATTCATCGATCATCATTTTTCCCAAATGTATCATTGTTCATCCGAAAGATGGCGTTGATAGTGCGATGGTTTCTATTGAGTTACTAACCAACCTTTTTTGATTTGAATTATTCTATGACTGAAACAGGCAGTGATCGAGGAGCTTTGGTGAGGTGTGAATAATAGATTAATTCAATAAGGAAAAAGAGACTGTCTCAGGACTATCACAGAGCAGGAAGTTAAAGTAAACCCTATAATGGGTTAAAACCAATGGTGGGTACAGCTAACAAAAACCGCTAACCTTCATTATATCAATTTAGCTTCAGTTCGTTTCTTTTGCTCTGAAACTCAACTGGCCTGGAAAGCTGAAATTTCATTATGTTGTAGCTTAGACATAAAGCTTTCCGCAAAGGTATAGGATAGCAATATCAGATGATGATCAACGTGTACATAAATAAATAAATGAACAAATGAAATTAAACATCAGTTTACATTCAACATGCATTTTATTCAAAGCTCTATGTTTAAGCAACAACATTATAAAATTTGAACTCTTTAAGTCGGTTTTTGAAGGTTTTTAGAGCAAAGAATCTGAACTGAAGCTATATTCGTATAATAAAAGTTAGCATTTATTCTAACTTACTCCAAATTTTGAGGGGTTTATCAGTTAAGCTTTTTAGTTAGATGCGGCCATCACTGAGAATTTATCATAGAGCTGAAAATTATTTTATTGATGGCGAAGTACTTTTATCATTTGTTTAGCAGATTGTCAGGATATTATGCTGGACTTGTCCTGCATGGTACATTTACAATCCCAAGGCGTTCATAATGTATATACAATGGATCTGTAGTATAGAGTTGTCTCTACCTTTTCTGAACAGCATCTTTTGTGAGCCATTGTATCGTACAAACCCAACGGGACTACTTTGAATGAGGCGGTGGGAAGTGTTTGGTAATTTTTTCCTTTCATAGTCAAATTCTATGTGGTTTATTTTTTAGAGTCTACCTTCATTTTGCATGTGCATTGAGCACTCTGAATAAATAGATCAACTCCATATACACATCCATATATGAAATGCTTTTTAATTTTAGTATATCTTTAAATATATTCTTCACACATACATGCACATATATGGCTGTGTGCATATATATATATATATATATATATATATATATATATATATATATATATATATATATATATGCAGGGGGGTGTTTATTTGTGTGTGTGAAGGTTGGTGTATGCGGGTGCGAAAGGATGTGTATGCAGCAAGGAAGTCTCAGAAGTCCTTTAAGTTCATTGAGTTTGTTTTGTTTTCTTTTAATTTTCCCTTTCGACATCAGTCTTAATGAATAATATCATGTCGTTTTTGTTCGATTATCTTCTGACATCTTCCAGGCATCTTTATAATTTCATCCACCAGAAGTTTTTCTGCAAACAATAGCCCCAGCTTTCAAGGGAATTGAAAGTGGAAAGTCTTCCAAACAAGCCGTAAAACATCTTTATAATCACCAAAGAAATGCGTAGTCTAGCATCATCTCAATGGTAAATTACATTATTTCTGTTTTCTGAATGCTCTTTGTCGTTTGCAGCTTTTAATTGGTCTCTTTTGGGAAAAGTACGTATCCAAATCAATCTTTTGATTCTCCAGAATTAACTTATACTTGAGGACTCTATTCCAATAATAATAATAATAATATACACTAAGTAGTCTCCTTCGGTTAAAGACTTCGGATAATGTTAATGACGCTTAATTTCACTTGCTCACTTGTCGATCTTTTGCGTTCCTCGTTGTGTTAAAGTATCTACTTTTCATAATCTTTTCACAATTTGTCTCCAAAAACGGAACATATAACTATGGTTCTGTAAGTTATTTTCACTTGACTTATGCGGAGGCCACCCATCAAAGTGAATAATATAACCAAGTTTGTGCAAACTGTTTTCAAAGCGTGCCTTAGATATTTCAAATGTGTGTAGTATAACGTTGATTATTCCCAAGTAATTATTTGATGGAAATCAATCTCAACCGATCTACCTGACCGTAGTGTATTGTTCAGAAAGTAATCCCCAGTACGGAAATGCACAAACCATTTTGGATGAATTGCATTATTCAGTTCCTTTCCAATTCAATGTGGTTTATATTTTTGCAAGACTCTACCTTTATTTTACATGTGTATTGGGCACTTTGAATAAATTGATAAACTTCTATTATTCAGTTATTCTTCTTTGAACGGCATAGTTAGTTGTTTTTTTTTTACTCGATCCACATTTTTATCTTTCTTGAATTAATGTATGTATGATATATCGAAAATATAGCTTTTTTCCCCCATTGTTGATTTCAATGAACGAAACGTTTGTGAATACGTATTGCTGTGACAGTTCTCATTATACAATTCAAACTGATCTTTTTGAGGGTAAAAACTAAACGCTCCTAATCCCATATGACAACAAACACAATTGGGAATGCTTGCACTGTACAGACACATGTGCACGCACAAACACACATATATGAACACACACTCAAACACATGTACGTATATAAAGATAGATAGATAGAGAGAGAGAGAGAGAGAGAGAGAGAGAGAGATTGATATACATGCACATATATATATGTATATATATATATGTAGAGAGAGAGAGAGAGAGAGAGAGAGATACGTGTTGGTTTTTGTACTTGGAGTACTCGTTTTTTCTCGCAACTGATTTTAATGTGTATTTGAATGTTCCAAACATTATATATATATAAATATATATATATATATACTTGTGTGTGGGAGAGAGAGAGAGAGAGGGTGGAAGAGAAAAGAAAGAAGGGAATAGAAATAGAAAGAGGGATTTACTATGTAAGTCTATAAATTTGAAACTTCAGTAATTGCTTCCATTTACATTCCTGAAATTTCTCTGCAATTTGGAATGTAATCTACGAAAAGAGAAACCAAATAAAATATCTTTAATAGTTTAGAGTCTAAGACGTTTGCTGGAATAGAGTTCTCTTTTAATGGCTTTCAAACAGGAGATAACGCCTCTTATCCACCAGAATTGAAGCTTGAAGAAGCTATTCGCAAACCGAAGAACAATTTTGCTCAGAACAGAAATATCAAGTGCAACGAACCGACTTTGGACGGAAATTGTGTTTCCCAAAAATTAGATCCATTCTCTTTTCTTTGACATTCCTCTAGTTGAATATAATGATGACAATCAAACGCAAGCTGAAATGATGTAATCCAAGATTTCCGCCTCGAAGATTTCGAAAGAATAGGCGTGATTCTCAGCAAGGAACGATATGCTTATTATGTATTCAACTGACTAAATAAAAGTAGAGTGTGCCAACAAAGTACGCCCTATGATCATGTGATTTGATTATACGTCAGTCATCATTATCAGTCTTTTAACGTCCGTTGTTGGACATAGACCTTCCCCAGGATCTGCCATATTTCTCAATCATGGGGAGCCAGTATTTTCTGAATTTGTCTAATTTATCTCCCCATCTTGTATTTCGTCGGTTTCGATTTCGCATGTGGTCTCCGGGGATCCATGTCGTGAGTCAGGATGTCCATCGGTTGTCTGATATTCTCGCATCATGACCAGCCCATTGCCATTTGAGTTTTCAGATAGATTTTATGATGTCTCGGACCTCCATTTTCTTCCTGATATATTGTGCTGTCTTGTGATCTCTCCATAATGAGGTTGAGCACGATTTTCTCCCGCACACGCTGTATTCTTCTCAGTTTGCAGGTTTGTCTCTTGGTTAGGTTCCATGTTTCAGCTCTATAAGTGACTATCAGAGGGTGCATTTATTGTATACTGTTCTTTTTAGGATTATTGGGATCGTCTGGTTTTTGAAAGTTGTGCTTTCTCTGCCAAAGGCTTGTCAACTTAGAGTGATTCTCCTCTTGAACGTTGTTTTAGGCTTGGAAAAGTCTACATAGCGACCAGCTAGCCACAGCAGTTCTGATTCACTTTTGAGTGACTTTGTGTACTCTGTCCCCGTCGCATTCACAATGACCAAGCCTAACCGTTCGTCACGTCTTGCATTCCCCAGGTCTGTCAGCCTCCCATAGTCCAGAATGGCTAATTGTAACTTTCAAGATTTAAAACTGTTGAAGAGATTAAGAAGAATACGGCAAAGTAGTTGATGGCAACCCCGAAAGGAGACCTTTCAGGCTGTTTTGAAAATAACCTAGATATTTCTAGATGTGCTTACTCTCTTTAAAATATTTTTCCAAAGGTAAATACCAGTGTTGTCAAAAATAAGATTTGTTCGGACCATATTTCTTCTTTTTTTCATGTGACTTCAAATTTTGATGCAATGGTTTTTGAATTATTGATTATGATGGAGGCTATGACTTATTTTGTTTCATAGTAACACTAAGGAAATTAGTCATGTTTATCGTCAATAGCAATAAGAATTATTGTTTATTGAGTTCTTCAAGTAACAAGAAAATATCTAGTCTTTCAGAAATTTATCCATCAAGGGTAAGCAAAAAATTTTAAAATACATGCAATAAATGTTATGAAAATGTAAACGAAATAATCCTGATTGTAGAAATTATTTCAAATACATAACAAGAAACCGTAGCAAAAATAAACCGAATCCAGTGAAAAAGAAAGAAAAATTAATTCCGTAGCAACAATAATAATAGTTTCCAAAAATTGCTTAAGCTATCCCAAAATAGCAGCAATAATACCACAGTTACCGTCCCCAGCAACAGAAACAGCATTATCTTTTCTAGCAAAGTAATCACCAGCATCACTACTACAGTCGTCATCTATATGCCAGTACCGATTACGACAGCCCTCATCAACATTGCTCATCGTTATCGCTATTAAGGCCACCACCACGACCATCTTCACCACGTCCGTTACACGATCATCTCAATTATAGGATCAGACTTCATAAACGTCATCCACACCTCCACACCCCATTCAATGTCAGTGATACCACCAAGCCACCATCAGCATGAAAATCATTGCATCTACCCCACCACCAATAAAATAGCTTTGTCTGTCGCATAACTGTTGCCTCCTCTCAGAAATTGGTCTCTCCAAATATATTCATTACCTTTGAGATCTACGTCACCATCATGTACGCCCTCTTTAGGACGGTTACATCTCTAACGTTTGCTTGCATGTCCTCCAATATAGAATTATATCGCCAGTCAATATGTATCATAACTGAAAATAACACAATTTTTGTTTACGTTTTTGGCATCCAACACTCAGTCAAAAAAAAAAAAAAAGCCATTCAGTTACTTCTACAATCCTTACAATCGTTTGTTTGGAGAATCTGCAAAACCCAGAATTTACTGGTATATTGTCTCATATGGGTCCCACGTAGATGGTACGCTGGCTAGTCTCTCAGACAATCTATAATAGTGACCCTCTCCCTGCGCACCCTTCCAGAAATATATATGGACTGGCATCCCCACTTGCCACCACCATGTTGAATTGCACAGAAAAAAGGCCATAGATGCTCGATGAATCGTGCAGTCCAAGCCAAAGATATTTATATTTTATAGTTTGAACTTACAGATGGTAAATCAAAATATTTAGAATGATGGTGTAATTTAGTTTTAAAAACCATTAGAAGACAAACATTCGATAGTTTGGTATAAAAATCAACGCCTACCCTGTGTTTGATCAGATTTTGACAATTTATCAATTACAATCTATTCCGTTGCTTGGTTCGCAATCGCTGATCTTGATCTACTGCCCCTCTGAGACATCACAATGCCCAAGGGGGAGCATTACGCTAACGTTGAGAGTCTGGAGAAGTTCAGTTCTCACCGTGTCTCCCACTTTTGAGACTCTGTTCCGGACTAAACCACGATGAGCAAACACCTGGCTTTCTCACCGTAGACTGATAAGTATCAAACTATTTTGGTAGACAACTCGCTGATATGACGAGTTCAATCCTTACTGGGTGACCCACGAATGTGGCGCTGTGCCAGACCAAGCTAAGCGTAATAAATACATCTTTACTGTTCAACCTCCCTCTAACTACTAACCATGCCAGTACGCTTCCACTTGAAAATCCCCGACATCTGACGGTTACAAATTGCATAAGCCCACTTTGGCCGTTACCACTACTCTCCCCTCGATCCCCACACCCTGACTCCGACAATTCGAGCATTAAAATATTTATAACCAATAGAACATAATCACTAGGACCCCCGCCACCACGTCAATATTCATCAGTGGTAAGACCAATGCGATAAGTGGTAGTATTTACTTATCTCTACATATATAAAAAGCCACAATGTATGTTGTGTTGCTAAGGAGTTTAGGTAGAAGTTTAGTGCCACCCGTGCGAAAAAGAGCACCTAGCAACAGCTTTCAGATATACAAGGCTAAGCGTTTAGTCTATCTGTACGCGATAATATCAAGTAATTAGACAAAGAATTGAAAACAATCTCATTATTCAGGGTTGAGTAAGTCGAACTGTGGAAGAGAGGCTTGTGAGAGGAGCAAAGAGAGAACGATGAGCAGAGAAAGATAGGTACATAGGTGAATCAATAAGTTCGTGGCCAAACAATTCACATCTATTTTACACAATAAGTCTGTATTCTCAGCAAAATCTCATCCTTTGTCAATGTACATGACCCAACGCTTCCACATAGATCGAACTCAATACAGTTAAAATTCCAGATCAAAATTTAATTTAGGTGAGTTTGATAATTAATAAATGAATCACCGTAGCTTGTGCGTGTATCGGAAGTAATTATCTTAAAGAATATCTAAAATTTTCTTTTTTCAAAAAGATCTTCTAAAATGATCTTAGAAAATACCAGCAAAAGATTTGGGCATTATCATTTCAAAATGACGATAGAGACCCCAAAAACAACTTTGAGAAAAAAGCAAAACGACTATCTTAGATGATGTCTAGTAGTGTATTCATGCAAATTTTCAAGGTTGACCCTCCCCCAAAAATGACCAGAAGCGCCCGAAGACACACACACAGACAAAAACAGACAGAAGAATCTTCAGGCCTCTTGGGTGCTTGGTCAGGCGGGCCATTTGTGGTACTTCGGTAACTCGATAATCAAGGACCAGCTAGTAGAATGAGTACACGTGTAAAAAATATTCCTGGAAAGGGTTAAAGAGTTGGGTTTAATCTTGTAAACAATTAAAACATTTTTCGAGCGATCCTAACCTGAATTACAAAGGGGTTCGATTTCATAAACAATTGTCGTTATCTAGAAAAGTTATTGTAAGCACATAAACTGAAAATTATCCATGTAATTAGGCTCTGATTTTGATATTCATCAATTTTTATATGGTTTTTCCTTGTATTTTACGAGATATATGTGATGCCTTTCTCATGACGAGACAGTTTATTACGTATATTTTTCTCATCTCGTATATCAATCATCTTTAGCGTGTGAATAAAAACTTTTTTTTCGAATATTCATATCCATTGCAGTCTCTTTCATTCAAGGAACTAAAATAATATCTTTTTTTGAACGATTCTACTGTATATATCAGATGCAACTAAATCTGTCAGTATTTTTTTTTTTTTACACTTGATGTTTCTAATAAAGAATTATCGTTTCTTCCATATATCTTATTGGGATCTTACTGCGTATGCGTGAACAGACTCGTGAAGTGAGGTGCCAATTACTGATTTAGGTACAGTGTTACTGTTGCGTTCATTACGTCTCGCGCAGAATTTTCTTGCAAAACATTTCATCACCCAAATGTGAGAGCCTTCACCCGTTCAGATTTGGTTCCTTGCAACTCCTGGCTTTTCTATAAGTAGAATTTCCCTTGACATGGTGATGATTTCAGATCGTGGATGAGATTAGCAAAAATGTCACAAAGCTGCGTCCTGTGATCCCCCCAAAAGATTTTGCAGATTCTTTTAAAAGAAAAAATGTTTGGATAAGTACGTGAGATCCGAAGGAGAGTATTTTTAGATGGATACACATACACATACATACATAGACCATGTATGTTTGTGTTTGATAAAGGGGAAAACTTGATGTTTTTGTGTGTGTATATATATATACATATATATATATATATATATATATATATATATATATATATATATATATATATATATATATATATGTACCAAATGAGTCTAAGGTTCGATTCCTGCAGCAGCTCCATTTTCTTTAATTGCTTATTCTATTTACGTTCTCTTGGCCAAGTGATGTATTAACCGTGTAATGACGGGAAATAATTTCAAATATTAGTTTCAATATGATATGACCCAATTTATAATCATTCTGTTGGACCATACATCCATTTATTGAGATATATATATATATATATATATATATATATATATATATATATATATATATATATATATATATATGTGTGATCTCATGTTTTAATTTTGATATTATGATTTTATTGCACCAATTATGCATATATATACATATATATATATACATATATATATATATATATATATATATATATATATATATATATATATATATATATATATATATATATATGAAATAATTACAATTATATTGCGCCAATTTCATATATCTATTTCTCTGTATATGTTAATATATAAGTATAAAATAATGCACTGATCTTTTTTAAACAATAAAGTATGGCCTGATCGATTCTTTCCCTGCCTCTGGAACCTTGTTGTGAATCAGCTGATTTTGTTGCCTGATCGAATTTGGTCCCTTAAAAATACTTTGCTCTAATCGGGTGACATGGTGAGGAAAACTAATGAACATTATATCGGCTGACCCACCACAATGAATTGAAGGCTATTCTAAAATGTTTTTAAGGCCACTTCAGAGTCAATTTGTAGCCCCTAGGGTCCACATAGATAAATCAGTTTTAATAGTCGAGGGGATTACCTTAATGGATTAAGGATCAACTTTATAAGTGATTATCTAGCATAGATCAGAGCCTTAATTCTGTGATTGTGTTGAGAAATCTTCACACCGTTCTGGTTCGATTAACAGAGCTCACGACAGAAGTAAAAGTTATGAAAGATTTGCCACATGCCCAGTGAATAGCTACGAGAAATATTTTCAAGTTCTTCATTATCATGATAGTTGAATATCACAGCTGCGTTTGTGAGAAATGGAAAAAGATTTGGGAAATATATGTACAGGATTATAGATACAGGGATTAGATTGATAGATAGATAGATAGATAGATAGATAGATAGACATCAGAGACATGTTGTCTTGGTGGGCAAGGTAGGCGACGCAGACACTCACGAAAACTATAAATCTTAAAGATTAAACATAAAAAGTATAAATGTACAATTTATTTCAGAATTGTAGCTCTATACACGGTATTCAGTATATTATTCTTTATCGGTGACTGTCATAATTAGCCTTTGCCTTTCAACTTCACCACATATGATACTCGTGACGATGTCTGGTTTACGCGTCGTGGACGCTGCTGGAAGTCAATACGGATAATGGAGCGTGAAGGCAATAGAAATTCTGCCTTCGCTACAGTCAGTCGTCTCACGTTTGTCAAAGATAGAGGAGTGTTCGTGCGGTGCAATGTTTGCCGCTGTTGTTTTGCAAAATTTTATTTCATTTCAAGATTTATCCATGGAATAATTTTACGAAAAAATATTTTCTTTCATTCTACAGGAACGTTTTTGAAATTTGTGTTTCCATTTGTAAAAATAAAGATGAAATAATCTTTTAAGAACACAAGTCCAAAATCACTTGGAAAATTTTATTTCCCAAGTGCTCATTTGCATTTCAAAAATCTGCTAAAATTCAACGAGAATTATACCAAATAAAACTTTCAGTGTTTATCCATTGACTAATGAATATTTTATCAATCAATGACTAGAATTTGAAACACTGCGATATAGACTAGAGTACTGCTTTGGTTATCAGTTTGTTTTTAGTTTTATTTCTTGAATATACTGTTGATTTACGATGCCTAGATTTTTTCGCTTTTACCTAATATCTAACCTGAGAATTTACTCAGTACTCATTGTCGTACTTATTGTAATGATACAAATGTGCTCTTTAAATGCAAATATATTTTGTGATTAATTTTAGATATATCCGCATCGAATTTACCCTTTGGATACGTTTCTGTTGAACAAGTGACTTAGGGTCCTTATCGAAATTCGCCCCATAAAGTCCTTTGTTCTGATCAGGTGAGGTAATCAAGAGAACCAATCAATATAACATCGCCTGATTTGGTTGCCCCGAAACAATAAATTTGAGATTAAGTTCCAAAAGGCATTAAAACCGCTTTAGAGTTAATTTGTAGCCCTTAGGGTCCACATAAATAAGGTAAAACACCCAGTCCTAATAGTTGAGCGAATTATGTTAATAGATTAAGGATAAAGTTTATAAGTGATTATCATGCTAAAATTGGGTCCCCAATGTTGTGATTGTGTTGGGAAATTTTCACTCAGAGCACAGCACTGATATTGAAGTTGGGAAATGTTTCACTATTGTTGACAACAATAAAACTGTACATATTAATTACTGAATATAAACTTTTACCATTCAGGTGAAACTTGTAAATACATGCTTGAAAATTCAATTTATAATTCAGTAAATAGTTATTATTTTTATCTCATGCTGGCATGATTATCTCGAATCTTACGAAACTGAAAAATTGGATATGATGTATAGAAACCTTGTTTCTTTCGTTTTTGAAATTTGTGCTTACATTTGTAAAAACGAAGATGTTGAAAATCAGTTTGAAATTTTTCAATGCCTCATATACACTCTACTAAAATCAACTGTTTATAGAAACTTAAAAGAATCTACAGTATTGATTCATCGATGGCTGAATCTATTTCTGAAAAAGATACTTTGTAAAAAAAATCATTGGAAATATGGTCACGTAAGGACCACCTCTCATTATCTAATTTTACATGGAAAGAAGATAAATCCCTGAAGGAATTAAATCAAATTGAATTTATCATTCTGAATTACACTAAAGAGGGTCAGTTCATGATCTGAATCTGAAACATTTGAATTATCTAAATCAAAGCATTGCTTTGTTTAGCGATTTTCAGTATCATTTGAAAATAGTATAATATATATATATTTACGGTGCGTAAAGGCTTTCGTCGAAAATTTACTTTATGAAGATAAATGAACTGTCTACCCTCGGTAATTACTTATGGTACGTGTTTGATACACAGATAAGAGAGACGTGCTGTCTAGGTACGTTTAGTAGACAATAAAAAACGGTGAATCTTACAATCTAAGTTTAAAATGTCCAATTTATTTTGGTTTTTCAAATCAATGCACGAAATTCAATATATAATTTTGTAAATGGTTACAATTTTTCTCTTGGACAGACATCATTATCCTGAAAGCCCAGTATATATATATATATATATATATATATATATATATATATATATATATATGTCTATATATATATATATATATATATATGTCTATATATATATATATATGTCTATATATATGTATATATATATATATATATATATATATATATATATATATATATATATATATATATATATATGATGCTAGTGTCAATGTCTTGTCTACGCACCATGGACACTGCTCGAAGCTGCAACAGGTAATGGAGCAAAAAGGCAACTGGAATACTGCCTTCGCCAATCAGTCGTCCCATGTTCATCGTACAGTGCGTGCATGTTACGTATTTTTCTCTTTCTTTTGTTGAATTTTTTTTCCCCAAAAAAATGCAAATCCTGTAACCCTGTAAATATTATAAAAAAGATTCTCTTCCATGTTTTTATTTTTGAAATTTGTGTTTAGATTTGCAAAAAATGAGAAAGAATAAGATATAATTTAAACAAAACACGTTAAAAATCACTAGGATAAATTTCATTGTCAAATACTTATCCGCATTTTAAAAATCTACCAAGATTCAACTGGAACTAAATCGTATCGGAAGATAGATAGATAGTTCGATAGATTGGTAGATAATTTCCTGCTTTAATTTTTGAATTATAGATGTGCTGATTTTAGAGTTAGAAATTTGCTTTTTTAATACACAGATAATTCATAAATAATCGACTATTTCAAATATGGCCGATCATGTCCCTTCAAAAACCTTTTTTGTTAATCAGCTGATATTGTGGCCTGATCGAAATTTGTCCCTTTAAATTCCTTTGTTCTAATCAGGTGAGGTAATCGAGAAAACCAATCAACTTTATATCGCCTGATTCGGCTATGAATTTAAGGCTGAGTTTTTAATTTTTTAAGACCACTTTAGAGTCAATTTATAACCCGTAGGGCCCACATGAATAGGGTAAATAAATAAGTCCCAATAATTAAGGGGATCATGTAATTGGATTAAGGATAAAGTTTATCAATGATTATCGTGCAAAAATTGGAGCCCTAATTTTATGATTGTGTTTAGAGATTTTCATCCACCGACTTATTTCAATTGATAGAACAGAGAATTGGCGTTGAAGTTATGAAAGGTTTTGCCACAATTGCATTGATTTGCAATGAAAATTATTTTTAAAAAATTATCTACCGAAGATGAGGAAAGATAATTCAAATCATGACTAGTAAATACTACAGTTACTGAAATAAAATGCCTGACTTTGAGAGATTCAGAAAATATACATACCAAGAAGTGTAGAAAAATGTATTAGATAAATTGATTGTCTGTGTGGGTAAGATTGGCAGTTATTACCTTGGATGAAAGTATGAAGATTAATTATCAGATATAAAATGTCAAAAGTAAGTCACTCATTTCAGATTTGTAAATGTAGGTTCAAAAATTCAATGAATAATTCTGAGAAGAGTCATCATTTTTATCTTGTACTCGTATTATTATCCTGTACCTTATAACTTTAGTTTATACAGTGCATGTAAAGATGTCGAGACAACTTGACATGCACGTTGCTACAAACGACAAGACTAGAAGTATGAATGATACTTATTGAATTTCAAGAAGTAAAAATGTCCAATTTATTTTAGATTTGAACTTGAATGCATGAATTTCAATGTAGGACTTTAATTTAAATCTCAGACAGGCATCAGTTTGCTTCGCCTTTAAACCTCAGTATTTATAATTCTCGTGACAATGTCTGGTCTACGCACCGTGGAAGTGGAGCATAAAGACAACAGAAATTCTACCTTTGCTACAGTCAGTCGTCCGACGTTCACCGTTGAATGGGGAGTGCTACAATGTCTGCTATGTTTTTTTAGTAATTTCTATTCTATCCCAAAATCAGCACTTGATATTTTACATGAAAAATCATTTTCTTCTAATACATAGGAACCTAGTTTTTGTATTGCTTTTGGAATTTGTGTTTATGTTTAAAGGAAATTATATTAAAATGATGTTAAGAAAACACGTTCAAATCACTTGGAAAATTTGTCTTTCCAAATACTCAATGGAAAATCAATTTTCCTACACGTAGTTCGATGAGGGTTAATTAATGACCCGAAAGAGATTTAAAACTGCAATATAGACTAAAGTACCGCTTTGGTTAACAGTTTTCAGATTTATTAATTAAATGTAATGCTGATTTAAGATGCGTAAATGATGTGATTGAAAATTTGCTTTTTAAAGGTCAACCCAATACTGATCCATAGATATTACTCACAGCGTGTCATGATAGATATAGAGATAGATGTTTTGTAACGAGCCCGGCACTTCCCTCTCACTATTTTCATGTTCAGAGGAGCTCCATCATCTGGTTCCACCAATAAGAGATTTCACAGTCAGAACTCGATTTGCTACTCTTAGTGAATCCCATCCACTCTTTCTGACTATTCGACGTACCCGTGGCAATTTGCTCTCAAACAGCTTCTTTCTCCGAATGAATGTTTTGTTGAATAGACTACGCCGAGAGTGCTTTGCCGCTGGATGTATAATATCCATCTTTCCAAATCCAGGGTCTATAGATATCTTGTAAACCTGAAATCAATTTAACCCTATACCTAGAGCTAACCCTAACCCTGGATTAAAACAAAATACAAAGAAATTAATATATATATATATATATATATATATATATATATATATATATATATATATATATATATATATATAGATAGATAGATAGATAGATAGATAGATAGATAGATATATAAATAGAGAGAGAGAGGGAGAAAGAGAGAGAGGGGGGGGCAGATAGACAGACAGATGATGTCATGCTTTCCTTTTGATATAACTGTATATATTTTGATATTGAAAATATGTTCGTTGTGTGCAAATCTATTTTATGCTTGATTGATTCTTTTCAATGTAGTCTGATGGAATTTATCTCTTGATTAAGTTTCTGTTAAAGAGATGATTTTGTGGCCGTATCGAAATTATTTCCATCAATTCCCTTGTTCTAATTAGGTGAGGTAATTGAGAAAGCATGTCGACACTACAAAACCCGAATCGGCTGCCCCGAAATATTAATTTGAAGGCCAAATTTCGAAAGTTATTAAGACCTCTTTAGAATCAATTTGTAGCCCTTAGGGCCCACATAAATGAGGTAAAACTTCCAGGCCTGATAGTTAACAGAATTATGTTTATAGATAACTAATCAATTTCATAAGGGTTTATCATGCAAAAGTCAACACTCACCGACCTAATTCAATGAATAGAGCTCAAGACTGGCGTTGAAATTGTGAAAGGTTTTGCCACAATCTCTATGATTTGATTAGATAGATTGATAGATAGAAAGGGGATGGCTTAGATAGATAGATAGATAGATAGATAGATAGATAGATAGCAGAGACGGGCTGTCTTGATGGGACATGTTGGCAATGCAGACCCATACTAAAACTATGAATGTAAATCATAAAAGTCCAAACCATTTTAGATTCGTTACTTGATGCATGAAAATGAGTAGATATGTCTATAATCATGCTTGTAAATTTTTACGACTGCATAGACAACATATCTACGTTTGTGAGAAACGGAAAAAAGATTCAGGTAACATATGCTAAGTATAGACAAAGTGAATAGATAGATAGATAGCAGTGAGATTCCGTTTAGTTGGGAAGCAATCCTTATCTCAGATGAAATTATGAATCGTCAAAACTAAATAATTCATTTCAGATTTGTAAAAGTAGGTTTTAAAATCCAATGTATAATTGAGTGAATAATTATAATTTTTATCTTGTACAGGCATAATTATTCTGTATCTTATAGCTTCAGTGTATATAATACGTGTAACGATGAATAGTCTACGTGACGCGAACGTAGTCACAATCTACAAGTGATAACGTAGTACTGAAGTAGCAGAAATTGTGCCCTCGTTACAGCCCGTTGACTCGCATTCGTTGTGCGGAGTGCAAACCGTCCGTATGTATTAAGATGTCTGCGTCCGTTTTCTTATTGCTGATTTCTATTTTATTCCAAGATTTACCACTGAAAAATCCGATACGATGAATAGAAACCTTCTTTCTTCGACTTGAAATTTGAGTTTACATTTGTAAAAATGAAAACGTTGAAAACCAACTGGAATTTTTTCAGTGCCTAATATACACTCTATTAAAAATCAACTGATAGAAATTTAATAAAATATTCAGTATTTATTCATTGATTGTTGAATTTCTGAAAAAGATACTTTTTGAAAAAGTCATTGGAAATATGGCTACATAAGAACTACCTCCCATTATTTAATTTCACATGAAAAAAAAAAAGATAAATCCCTGAAGAAACTGAATCAATTCAAATGTGTCTTTTTGAATCACCCCGATGAGGATCATTAAAAAATCTGAATCTGAAACATTTAAAACTGCAATATACAGTAAAGCATCGCTTTGTTTAACAATTTCAGTTTGTTTTTTTTAATTTATTCTATTGTCACTTTATTAAAACAAATATGCTTTTTAAATGAACAGATTTTTTAAAAATTGATTGACTATTCCAAATATGGCCTGATCGTTGCTGACCCCAACCCCCGAATCCTTTTTGTTTATCAGCTGATTTTGTGGCCTGATCGGAATCTATCCCTTAAAAATCAGGTGAGGTAAACGAGGAAACTAGTCAACACCACATCGTATGATTTGCCAGCCCCAAAACAAGGAATTAAAGGCTAATTTAAAAATGTTATTAGGACCACTTTAGAGTCAATTTGTAGCCCTTAGGGTCCACTTAATAAGGTGAAACACCCAGTCCTAATAGTTGAGGGGATTATGTTATTGGATTGAGGATTTCGTTTATAAGTGATTATCTCGCAAAAATCCGATCCCCTAATGTTGTGATTGCGTCGAGAAATCCTCACTCGCCGATCTGATTCAATTAAAAGGGCACTGGATTGACATTGGAGATGTGAAACATTCCGCCACAAGTTCAGTGATTTGCAACGAGAAAAATGAATTTTTTTTTTTGTCACCAATAACTGAGCAGAGATTTTTATAATCATGGTTGTAGAAAAATACACATTTTATATTATGCACTTTTGAAAAAATGAAAAAAAGAGTGATGAAATATACGCGAATAACTAAAGATAAGATAGATGTATTGATAGATAGATTCGAAACGTTGTTTAGTCTGACACAAGGCTCAATGTGAAAAGAATATCATTTTGTCCCGATCGTTCGTGTTTGTTGCGTGGGTGTAAGGTAATACGACAAAATGGTAGTAGTAATTTGACAAGGTGGAAGTGAGAGATTTGAGATCAAGTGCGTTACATAACATAAAGATAGATTTGGTACATTTCGCCAAACTTACATCAGCGTCTTAAAAGAAGCACTTTGCGATGTAGAAAAAATAGTGGCAAAAATGCGGTTGTTTATATGTCTGGGTGTAGTAAAAAACTGGAGGAAAAAGATATGTAACATTTCTGGCATTGGAGAAGAGGAAGGAGGAGTTTTCCTGGATGTGAGTAAGAAGGGTCAAACTTGAGATTTTTTCCCCATAAAACTGAATATAAAACTACTTATTAACTGATATGACTAGTGTGGTTGGGTACGATTAAATCATGAGTATTTACTGCGCTCGGTAAGTCTAGCAGAAAGCAAAAATTCTTAAGCATTCAGTAAGGATTGAACTCACTACACAATCGTAATCTTCTGCAAGATTAATTCGTTAACCCTCAACTGATTAAATTAAACATGAGCAGAAAACAAGAACATGTTATACGCAGATGAAAATTTCAGGATAATGAACTGATTATTGACAAAACAATTTCTGTGAAATCAAGTCCTGTATAACGAACGTTGCCTGATTGAATGATATAAGGTTTATCATGAAATGATCCACTCGATCAATAATGTGAGATTTGAAATTTTTTGTCCCCGGCAGGAAAAAAGAAGAACAAAAAAACATGCCGGGTATTATCAATTGCTATGGATGTCCGTCGTCATCATTGTCTCCTTCTTCTCTACTGGATAATCTTGTTCAATGAAATTTGGTATTTAGGCTTGTGGAGAGATACTACCTCAGGGATGGTGATTGATAGCCGATCCGATTGTTTGTTTACATTTGCAGTGATGTTGTTTGTGTATGTTTACAATTGAGAAGAATTTCTAAATTCTTGACCGATTTTGCCGAAATTGCGCAATAATGCTGTCAAAACCCCCAAAATTGAAAGCATAGTGAGTTACGGTCGATCCAATTGTTTGTTTACATTTTATATGTTAATATACAAGTATCGACATGCAAAAAATATTGAACTTCGGAATTGCTGAACCGAAATGAAAATTGTTATATAGGTATAAATAGACGCCTAATTATTGGAAATTTTTTCGTTTGATTAAAAAAAAAAACGGTCATCTCAGAGTTAACAATTCTAATAAATCAACTATCTCTACATTTTAACTGCTTTTCTACGGGGATCTTTATACTCTTAATATTTTCTGCTTGTGTGTTTCTATAATAAGTTTGCCTTGATATTAAGCTCTACAGAAACAAAGTAAATGGCAGTTACGATGCCAGTCAAGTGAGATAATCATACTTATGTTGAAAATCAGCACACGAAACCCTGGCTTTTACCTATGTTCAAACACCGATAAATGGCGCTAGAGGAAAATACACAACTGGATGCTTTTCGATGCCAAATTAGTTTTTGAGAATTATAGCTCTGTACAAAACATTTTTTTAACTGCTTGTCAGGAAATTCGAATTTCAAGTGATAGAAATTCAATGAAAATCCGTTAGCTTCCAAACTATGTTCAAGTGTTTTCTGGAGACTGTTAAAGACCTAAAATTGAGAATATGATAATTGTATCCAGTCATGTTTAAATTCATCATTTATCACTGATGATGCTTTCTTTCGTATTTCAAGTGCATTTCTTTATTGAAATCGTTTATAGTGCTATTTCATAAACAACTGAAATCACTCTTTATTTATACGAATATTAACCTTATTTTGTCAGTATACCTTCATGAATTATTGACTGATGAATATTTTTCCAGATCCAATGCAAAACATACATATCAAAAACCGGAACTTTCTAACATTTTTTTTTTCATTAGAGTGGGTGCAGAATTTGGTATTCAATCACGACCCCCACCACCACCACAACCAGAAAAATTTAGTTTGTTAGTGCAACAAGATAACGAAAACTATGCAGATAAGTGAGACAGTAGCGGTAAAGTCAGTGGGCAGCGATTAATGAAAAGAAGACAAATCTAGCGCACGTATACCTGATTGAATTTCAGACTGAGCTGGAATACAGGCGTGATTATTGTTCAATTTTTCCGTACTTGTTGTGTCTCTATATGTGTAATAGTTAGTGTAATTAGGTTTTAACTTGGTTGTCAAATAAATCCTACCTGTGATATAAACGGTTACATAAACAGCTAGTGATTAAATACTTACTGAAAGTTGGCATAAAATCATAAAAAGCCATCGAGAATACTTTGATGACCGAATTATGATCTAATGGATTTATATGATTAAAAGCTTTTGTTAAAAAAAAGAAAATGCTGGAAAATTTTGCCTCACTGTTATTAGTATATATTAGTATATATTAATAACTTCTGTTGAGCAATGATTAGCATACTATCTCATGGGCTATCGTAACCACTTTGGTGAAGAATCTGGCTCTAGACCAAAGTGTCTTTGTCGACAAGATATCAACGAAATTGCAGGGTTATATTCTTCGACAATTTTAAATTGCATTCTCCTTAATCATATGATTGAAACCATTATAATTAATCATATTGTTCACTATAGTGGTACCTACTAAAAGAAATCATTTTGCACGTAAAGAACTTTTGTCTATAAGTAATTCACGAACATGTTCTCTTATTACGTACTGTTATGTTCGAAAATTCAACTGGCAAAACTTGAATCGGATAGCCCCGTTTATCGCTCTGACCTCAATATGGATAAGTTGAGTTTTTACACCAGTTGCCGGCTTTAAGTTTATAACTTTTGTAAAACCCAACCAATTTTAATAAAACTTATGCTGTTTTGTAGAGACCTTTGTTGTGAGTAACTTTTTATACTACAACAACACCCGAAAGTGGCCCTGAAAAACACTAGATGTAAATTCTTGGGGAATATTTCATCTAGATTTGATGTAAAACACACCTAAACCGTTGAAGTGAATTACATCAAACTTTCCATATAGACTGAATATGTAAATGTTTGTTGTTGTTTTTTCCAAAAATCAAAAGATTTACCGATTTGTAAACATATAACAAGAGTTCTAGAATTGGAAATGAAAGGATTTCGAACCTTGTTTCATACGCGGTTGCATGCCACTAAAGATAGCTATTTCGAGTCACTGCATCTGTTTTATGTTGAAATATTCTTGTCTTTCAAGTTTTTAATGACACATTGTGTGAATACAGATTTTTCTTAAAGGTATATAAATGTTTTCTCAATGCATGACTTTGTTTTGCAGAGTCTTACAGAAACCCCCAAAAGGTGGGCATCCAGGTAGAATTTTATCCGCTAAATGGTTTCTCCTTGTCCATTAGCCTGTGTTCAAGATTAAACAAGTGTTATTACGAACAGCAAAATTGTTCTGTACCAATTTTCCAAGTAAGACAGGCGTGTAAGTTTAGCGATGTTCTCCAAATGCCCGGCTTTAGCATAGTCTACAAAGGTTGATCAATTCATTTCTTTTTTTTTCATCTCAGCAACAATTTACATTCTTATAACTGAGTTAGTCATTCAAAAAGAAGTTATTTGAAAATACGGTAAAGAAAATTAATTTGGAAAAACTAAATAATAATTTTCATTAGAAAATTGCCTATAACACACGGAGGAATCGAAGCAGTTTTCGAAGTAAACGCTCCAACAGTTTATCTATAACAATGTAAAAGTTGATAAGCTTGAAAATAGATTAATTACCAGAAGTCCCTATCCTAATACGTAATTATTAGTTAAACTTTTACCTGAAACTTTCATTGTATATTATTAATGGAGAAGCGTTTGGTTAAATGCATTCGGTTGGAAAGTTTGAGCTGAAAAAAGATTAAAAATTGTGTAAAATAAATGTTATGTTTATCATTAGGCTCGTCCAGTCATCACTCTGATTCCTTCGTTACTATTCTTGCCGACCCTAGTTTCGCAGAGGTATTATCATAAGACTTTTAACGTCCCTCGTTGGACATAGACCTTTCTCAAGATTCCCTAGCCCTCTCTCTCTCATGGGCATCGCAAAGCCTACACTTTCTGAAATTGTGTACCACGTCACGTATTATGATGATGACGTTTCATGTTTCAGTAGTATTGTTGACTATCGAGAGGAATCATTTTTTTCTTGTTTTGTTTTTTCTCATTCCAACATGGCCATTTGTCGGCACAGCTATTACTATAATCATTATCACTATTATTATTGTTATTATTAGTGGTAGTGATGTTAGTAGATGTAGTATTGTTGCTGTTATTAGTAGTAGTAGTGGTAGTGATGTTAGTAGTAGTGATATTATTATCACCATTATCAGTAGTTGTGATATTAGTGTTATTATCATCATCATCATAATTATTATTATTATTATTATCATTATTATTATTATCCTTATCATTATTATTATAATCATTATTATTATTATTATTATAATCATCATTATTATTATTATTATTGTTATTTTTATTATTATTGATATCATTACCACTAAAAATAGAACTTTTGTCTCCTGCTTCAAATTGTGGTCGTCGCAGATTTCAGCATTTAATGTTTAGTGATTACGTAGCATCGTTTGTTACCTACAAACGATGTGATTTGTTATGTTTGCCAATAATTGCTTCATCCGTTATACTATTGTATCTTAGTCATACAATCACACACACACACACACACACACACACTCTCTCTCTCTCTCTCTCTCACACACATACACACACACACACACGAAACGCAAACTGCATCATCTGATGAGCTCATGGTAGCATTATCTAATGTTTGAGTACAAGATTCCAAATCACGATCCTCTAAGCTCAGAAAGAGTCAGCTAGGGGATGCATAGACTGACATGGTCAAGGAGCATTTCATACAGTTCATGTTGGGCCATAATTCCAACATTCAAATTTTCTCTATTGCTTTGAGATGATATGATTCAGTTACTGTCCAAAAGTCTTCAGAAAGTGATCGAACATTTGTCCGAAAGCAACTGCAGTCGATAATTCTTCATCATTAAAAACAGATTTTGGCTTCCCTCGACGTTCATTAATGGTTTCGCTATTTCCAGACTTGAATAAACTAACGCCGTTCTTAACTCAAAAGGCTTTGTTTACGTTATCAGCTGTTTGAGTAGTGTTATGTCCTAATTTGAATCCCTTTTTGGAAATTAGTTCAATATCTTGGGTTGTTGAGGGCTCAAACTTTCGCAGTAATAACGAATTATATCTCTACTTATATTGGAGCGAAAATAAAAATACTATGACCTTGGTAAATCTTTCACTTTTAGCATTATTCTCTCTGATGAAGAAGAAAGACATTATTTCATGCGTAAAAACCTCATGTTAAATGTTTATTGATGTAGACCAGCTTCTTTGTATTTGTTGTTCTCGTTCCATAGTTTTTACTATTATACAGCATGTTCTTCTTGTGCAAACCAAAATCTGTGACTCTGTGGTGTGTTGAACAGGTGCACTGATTCCTCTATATGCAATGCCCGTGGAACCCCGGGGAATTGGTTCCCCATCGCTTTGAAAAGAGAGCCGTGAGTCACCCAGACGCTTTAGTGGCACTGGTCACAGAGTTTTTGTCTCAACCCAAATGACATTTTATCACACCTTTCCTTCGTGGGTAGGCTAATTAATACTGAGATTGAACTCACGAATCGATTGACTTGGTCATTCAACTAAATGAGGCATATAATAAAAGCTTAAAATACTCACCAGCTATAGATTATCATTTCAAAGACAATAGGCATGGATTAACGCCATCAACAATTTAGCTTCAGTTTTGATAGTCAAAGTTAAATGTATCTAAGCTGATTAGTTTTAAAAACAAAATAAGCCAGATTAACTGGCAACGATAAACTGAAATTGTTTCACATGGTAGGGTCCATACCTACTTCTCTCTGGTTTGACCTTTGAAAAATCAACTAACATCATTTTTAAATGTGTTAATCTCTTCTGAAGTATGATTTCCCAGCCCTATCACATTATTTTTTCAAATTCTATTTAGTTGTTTTTAAATCATTTAACTCATTTATTCACTCAAATTTCACATGATGGAATTGATTTCCGGATTAGAGTACGTGAAAATAGATAATTCAAGGACTTTCAAGAAAGAAACATGCTGTGAATATTTCCCAACAGGGAAATTCAAATAATTTATTAAGCTAAGCTTAGTTTTGGAAACTGGACCATAGGTATAAGGTACCTAGAAAATTCCAAGTTCATAGATGCATGGCAAAATACAATCTTTTAAAGTCGTCGGGTTCCGATTTTGGAAAAGAATATTGAAGTCAAAGGATTTGGTTTACATTTGAGGAGTGTGGTTCCAAAACGCAATTAGCGCCATTTAAAAAAATGTGTTTAATTAAATTGAAAATCACATTCTTGATTTGAATGTCTCATCTTATTGACACCTTATAGATTACATGTATATAAAAAGGGTGTGATGAATTTAAAAATTCAAATCCAGAATTAGATTTTCGATTCAATTAATCGCATTTTTTCAAAATAGCATATTGAAATCAAACTCTTTATTTAATACTGCATGATTCAAAGGTGCAGATTTGAAATCTGTTGTATAACATTATCCATCTTACATCCTTATTGAAGGGCAGTTCATTAATAGTCAGTGTTTAAAATGTATTTTTACGTTAAAACGTCTACATTCTACACAGACGATTAAAGCACAAACCTGATTAGATGAAAGATCATCAAACATAGAGTTTGTACCAAATTAATCAAATAAATATTACTTAAGTAAATTGAATGGGAAGACAGTGATAATTCTTTTACAACTTTTATTTCATTTCTGCCAACGAAATCAGAAGAAGGATATGTAGTCATTCATGTCCCTGGGTCTGTTTGATCACGCACTATCTCCGAAGGTTCTCAATGAACTTCGATTAAATTTTTCTGAATGGTGAGCATCGAGATTTAAAAGAAGTGAATGGAATTTCGAGGTGAATGCAAGGATTTCTTCCTCGCCTGCAACATAGCTAAATATCCATACCTCACAATATCTCCCAAAGGTTCGAATGGATTTCGATAAGATTTCAGTGGGAGGTAGGACAATGGATTACGGGAGTAGTGGTTGGATTTCAGAGCAGAGACACAATTACCTTCTTTGCATCGTAGTTATATGTTGACCCATATGTTGTTCCCATAGATTTAAATAAAATTTTCTGGAAGTATTGAGTAGGGAATAAAGAAGAATTGGTCGAATTTTTATATAATCACGAATGATCAGACAATAATATTCCATCTTCGACGCGTAACCTAGCCGGTTTAAGTGTATTTTGTACAGCATGGCCCTCATGCTTTTTACTTCTGAAATTTTGAAGACTTTAGTCTGAGTAATGAAGTCACTCAAGTGTATATTACGAATGGTGTGAAAGCAGCGTCAATGGAAATATTCGAGTAAGTGTGTGTGACGGTGGTGAAAGACCCATTATTCGTTTGTTCGTTGTTTTATTTTGGAAGATGGTCAGCACGAAAGCTTCTGTTATATAAGGCAACTAATTTCTCTGGACACATTCATACAGTCTGCCAAAAGGGTGTGTTTGTTTTAGTCTATATCCTGTCTATATCCCTGACTATTGATATGACAATCCCCATATAGGGGTCAGGGAGGCAGGGGAGCGGCAAGAAAGGGGTAAAAAGACTCCTTAAAAAGATCACTGTGGCATCAACTATCACCAGGGATAAAAACATCTGTTGACGGTATTTCAATTAATCAACAACCAATCAACTAAATAATTGATTAACTGTTAATTAATTATTTGATTAATCAATTGATTGATTACTTGAATACATTTGATAATTGAGAAACCCCTCGAACGAAAAGAAAAAAGCTCTGGGGCTCACACAACGCCAAATAACGTCAGTGAAACACTAATAGTAACCAAAAGAAATACACAGTTACTATAAATGTTGAATTCAACGATAAAAAAATGAATAGTAATGTATCATCAAACAGTATACAACTCTACAATGACACTGAATAATACAACTCTGATAGTGAAAATATTAGATGCCATATATATATTTACATACACACAAACACACACACACAGAGAAGAAGAAGAATAAGAAAAAAGAAGAAGAAGAAGAAGAAGAAGAAGAAGAAGAAGAAGAAGAAGAAGAAGAAGAAGAAGAAGAAGAAGAAGAAGAAGAAGAAGAAGAAGAAGAAGAAGAAGAAGAAGAAGAAGAAGAAGAAGAAGAAGAAGAAGAAGAAGAAGAAGAAGAAGAAGAAGAAGAAGAAGAAGAAGAAGAAGAAGAAGAAGAGGGAAACAGAAAAAACACTTTTGAAGATTACATAAATTGCATAGACAGATTTTGGGAAATGGTTGACTGAAGTGACACAAAAAATCACTTGAAAAAGTTTTTTTTGATGTTCAGTGCTTAAAACTGAAAAGCTTCCGAGACCATATGCACATGTGTGTGTGTGCGTGTGTGTGAGTGATTATGAATTATTATATCATAATGAAACTCTTATTTGACATAATTTTCCGTTATTACACGGAATTTGTATCACCAGGCCAAGACAACATAGATAAAAAGCAACAAAAGAAAATAAGGCTGCAGCAGGGAATTTAGTTGTTCATTCTATTTACGTTGTCAAAGCCAAATGATACATTCTCCGTTTACTAAGAGTCTCAATATAATTTAACACAATTTATAATCATTCTGTTGGATTATCTATCCAATTCTTTATAACACAGATACACAAACATGTATTTATGAGACCATAACGCTTCTGTTAGAGATATTCCCGTTTGTTTCAGTGGAGTTAAAGCGTTTCCTTCACTTTCTCTTACTTCAAGACTTAATAATATAAATAAATGTTTATGTCTTGACAATTGCATTTGATTTTTTTTATCAAAAACAAACATGGTGACCAAAAGTCAAGGAACAGACAAAAAAACTTTTAATGAAAATATTTTAAAAATTGATTAGTTCACTACAAAACTAATATCTAGTGTGGCAGTCATTGTTCACATTTACTCGCGAGCATCTGTTTCTTGAATCATTTGGTTCTTTTTCAAATCTTAAGGAGTGATCTTATTCCATTTAGTTTCAATCTTATCCCCGAGATCGTTCCATTTTTTTTTCAAAACATTGGGCACGCTCTTTTAACAAATTTCGTACATTTACTATTGAATTGAGGTCAAATCATTACAAGAAGTTCTTTCTGGTTCATGAAGTTCTTAACTACGGCATGAAAATGAGCGACTGATTCTCAACTGAACAGAGGTATAGAACGATATGCCGTCGGAGAATTTCTTCAAAGACTCCAGCCAAGAAAACGAACCAAAGGGCCAACACCAGCTGCAGAGACAACGCCATAAAACCATCACACAAACACCTACAAATTTCAGAGTCTTTCATCAGTGGACGTGAAACAGTGTGTTCCGATATTTTCAAAACTGAATTCTCGCGTGATATCTCAGCAGCAGTTTTGAATCTGTCTACCATGGATGGTCTTAACGTCATGATGTCTTGCCTCTCTGTAGTTCTGCAAGGTCAGCCAGTCTTTCTTTTGGATTCTAGCGCTCCACACTTTTTTTTATTTCAGATAATTATTCTGTGAACAACATTTTTAGATTGTCCAACATCATTTGCAAAGACAGAAATTGATATCCCACTCTCGTGGAAATCAACAATTATCTTTTTTTTCTGACATGGTTTGTTTCCTTACAGGAGCGGCCATGTTGCTGCTGATATTGGTTCCAACAATCTATAAACCTAGAAAAGAATTATGATTGTTACTTAACAACTTCAACGATGATTCTTATCAATATATAGAAAAAATAAACACCGTTCCTTGACTTCTGATTATCGTTAATAATACAAGAATATGATTTCAAGGATATTTGTTGTCGTTTTTTATTTTCTCTGGTTGAAGCTATAGATTCTAAGCAAAATGCCTGGATGATATTGTTAAACAATATTTATCAACGTAGTTTGTTTCAGCATAAACAATTAATTAATATGATTTATTATAACCGTTCCATCATATTTTGCTCGCTACATCAGACTTAAAGAAAGGGGGAAACATACTGTGCATATACGTGTACTTGAAATGAATATTGCAGTTTCTTAATCAAACCGAATTCCCCACTGGTCCATTCAATCTCACAAATACCATTGACAGATGTGAAGAGACTGAAATATATATATATATATATATATATATATATATATATATATATATATATATATATATATATATATATATATATATATATATATACACACACAAGGATATATATATATATATATATATAGAGAGAGAGAGAGAGAGAAAGCGAGATAGAGTGAGATGTGAAGAGACTGAAAAAGATAGATATGAACAGACATACATATATGTATGTGTGTATGTGTGTTAAGAGACTGAAACAGATATGAACAAACTATAATATACACACACATATATATATATATATATATATATATATATATATATATATATATATATATATATATATATATGAGTGTGTGTGTGTGTATGTTCGTGTGCAAACAAACTGAAATAGATAGATATGAATATATTGAGATAGATAAAGGTAGATAGATCGATATGAATAGAATGGGATATATATATATATATATATATATATATATATATATATATATATATATATATATATATATAGAGAGAGAGAGAGAGAGAGAGAGAGATGGATGTTAACAGACTAATATATATTTATATGTATATATATATATATATCAAAAGAGAGAGAGAAATGTGCACTGAGATAGATTATCATGAACATAGACGGGATAATGGTGGTTGTGCTGGATAGTTTTACGGTTAGATTTGATAAATCCTTTTTTTTTAAGGTGGGAGCATGCTGTGTGCATATGAAACATTTTCCTATTTAATCTCGAAAATACTATACATTTACACACGTGTACACTTACTTATTTGCATAGGTAAGTTGCAAAGAATTACAGTTTAAAGTACATCGCTCAAATTAGAAAGCATTAATCCAATTGTCGCCTCTTCAGCCCCTGTTTTCTTTTCTATTTCTATCAACAACAGTTTAATAATGACCTTTTTTAAAATACCCTCTTTTGTCATTTTAGTAGTCACCTGACAAATCAAGTTGCCGATCCCTACATACCTTTATCCCCTTTCCCTCTTCTTTCCCCTCTGAGCCTTTTATTTTGAAAATAGTCTGTTTCTTTGATTTTCCGTCGTTGCATCTCTGTCCACCCCAGCAGATTCAGGCACTAAGCATTTAATCTCGGTACTTAATAAAATTCCCCCTTTTTTTTTCTTTCGTTTTTTTTCTGTCCCGTCTCACAGGATAAAGGATATTGCGTGTTTGATTTTTATTTATTGCTATCATTTTATGTCGGCTGACCTTGTTTCGGCGTCAAGTCACGCGAGAAACATCAGGCGAATGGCAGCCACGAATACGCATTTTGACTGTCTCGCCGACCCTCGTGGTCCTTCATTGCTTCGGGATATCACTGAACCGACAGCTATTCGTCTTTCAGTAGTGTTCCTATCTATCCCCTACACGCCCCAAAATATGATTCACGTCACTAAAAGGTCCGTATTAAATGCAGTTTTAATTGTAACCAGTTTACGCACTACCCTTGAAATTGAATTTGTAAAAACACGCGAGGTAGCGCTTAATGATATTTCTAGAAGGCTACAAATATATCAAGATCATTGAGTTAATCTATGAATTTCTGCGAAATATTTCAATGTGCAAGTATTTCAATGTGGAAATATTTCAATATAGAATTGCTGTATTAAAATTAAATGTACTATTACTGCAAATGATAATAATAATAATAATCACTGGAGTGGAGATTGTTGAGGAAGGGTTAAGAGAATGCTGATCACTCTGAGTCTTCAGCTTACTCAATGAGCACAGTAGAAGTTTAGACAAGCGGAGTGGGGTCATGACAGAATAATATATAAATATATCAAGGATATAAATGTGTTTATCAGCTCTTTTCTGTTAATGATGCTTGGATGGTACTGCAGATATGGGAGAGAGGTTGGCCAATGTTTTCATCCATCTATTTTAAAATTCCATTTTCCGTACATCGCCATTTGTAGGAATCTAACTCTTTGAATATATACATCAAATAACATCTATCTTTATATATATATATATATATATATGTATAGAGAGAGAGAGAGAGATAGAGTTAAGGAATGGACATTTTTGGTCCGACAAAATGATTTATTAATTGCGTTGTCTAGGTTCCATTCTGGTATCATATTTTTTCCGAAACTTTTTGTCCCCTCCCTACTAAGGTGCATTGTGTGGGCATGCCAAATTTGGTTGAGCTGCATCCATATTTAGGTATTTTGTAGCGTGATGGACGAAATCTCAAATAGACTTCAATAATCTCTATATTGAAGATACCTACATGTACACATTGAACAAAAAGCAAGGGTTCAGTTTTGCATTATCGTTTCATTATAGATAAGGCCCAGCCTCTGAAACGCTTCAAGATATTTGTGTTTCTAAACTTATTTTAATTAAAGGAAAAGTTTTCTTCTCTTTGAAGGAAAAAACTATTGTTGTCTTCTGGCACTTTAAACGGAGAAGTTCATTTTTATTTTCGTCACCTTAAAACGAAAATGTCTACCTCAACTTTCGCCCCCTTTTACAGTGGGAAAGTCTCCCTCTAATTTGACCCCTTAAAGAGTGGGGAAAGTTTCCCATCATTTTTGACCGCTACTAAAGGTGTTAGTCCCCCTTCAATTTTGACACCATAGAAGAGGAAAAAAGTCTCCGATCCCTTCCGACACTTTACAGAGATGAAAAATCCTCATTCATGTTTAATCCCTTAAAAGATAGGTTTCCTTTCATTTCATACTCTTTAAAAATCAAGTTTAGACAAATAAAATAAGAAGATATATCGGTGGTTGGGAATGTGGCTCCAATTAGACATAATAGCTACATTGTAAATATCCCTCTACTCAGCAAAAGAAAACTTTTAAAATTATTTTTCTCGTGTCTTTTTCTATTAAATACTCTCCCGATCCATCGATTAAGCATTCCAAATTTGATTGGGCAGCACCTATGTCTATGTACTTTTTCATGATATTGCAGCGGTTCGGGTTTGACTTTATAGTTACAGTGTATATACCCCCCCCCACTTCAATCCTTTAGAGAGTATTTTCCTCAAGTCGTTATATTTAACATCCTGCCCTCGATATATTGAGAAGGTATACCAAATTTGGTTAGGTTGCACCAATGTTAAGATACTTCTTATAACATGGTAGATGCCCCTCACTGATATATTTCAAATAAGATGATTTTTTTCCCCATTCAATTAATGAGATGAGGGACTTGCTACTCTGCGACAAAGGAAGATAAGTAATCGAGAAATAAAATATGAAAATCAATGCAATCCTTTAGAAAATGTGAATTCGATATCTCAGGATGAAAAGAAAGGCTAGGATAAGAAAGCTTGAAATAATCACTTCTTCTCCACATGTCTTTTGTTGAAATAAATATATTTTTGATTTTATTTTGAATGGGAAATATGATACGAAACTCAAGATGACAAATAAATTGCAGATTTGAACGCTTTGGCAAGATTACATATAAAATAAAATATATATACGGCATAGAATTACAAATAAAAATTGTTTGACAATAGAAACGATATTATAAAATTTTCTGACAGAAATTATTATAAAGAATATTTCAACTTTTTAAATAATGATCCCTCATTTTTTAACCTGGAATAAAACCAATTCAAATGGAGCAATTTGAATTTTTCAGTCAAGAATATCATCATTGTTACGCGCAATGGTAACATTAGATTATGAAACTAATCCTTTCAATGATCTGAGATTTTCGGCGAAAAGCCTATTACAAAACTTAAACCAAATCACCATTCATAGCTATTTAGACGGTCATAATAGGGCTAAAATTGTTCTTAGTACATTTTGACTTGTTTGATTTCACACCACCTGTATTGTAATTCTGTCAATAATGTCAGAAACAAAAACAAATGTGTAAGCAACGCCTCAGATTTTGAACAGAGTCTGTGCTTGTTCTTCTCAGCCACATGCCAATCGACATACTGACCTGAAAATAGCGTCATAGATTTAATTTTAAGGGGAAAGCAGACCGAGATAGCTTCCAACGTCCTTAGATATTTACTAACCCCAGATTAGCCTGGCACAAAGCTAAGATATCTTCCCTGGTCATCAATAAAAGCAAACGTACGTAGATTTAATGTACGGAAGCATAAAATAAGAAAAAGATTAAGTTGAACCCCAATGCAGGATCTTTTTCCTTATTCTCACGAACATTAACCCTAACTCCTAATCCTAGGGAGGACTAATAAAATAAAGTCAACTCTTACAGGTTATAAAAATTTTGTTCTGTCGGTGACGAACAAAAAACACCAGATTGCTAAGCTGTATATTACTAATTCTTTCTTACTTCGAAATTTGAGAGTAAAAATCTCTTTTTAAGACGTAGTTGCAAAAATCTCATAACTTTACCGATTTGGAACCCTGCTAAAAAGATACTGATTGACTGTAAGGGAAAATGGTTGAAACGTAAAGGAAAAGGGTTGAAATGTTTTGAACCTGCAAGATTGGAATACTGTTAATATCTGACTCCAAACTAAGACCCCAACTTGAGTATCTAATTGGACATAGAAGAAAATACAATTTCATTTCTGTTCTTTTTAGGCTTCAGTATATCAAAATCATGGTCATTAGCTTCCGGCGTGGACAATCAAAAGCCTCGAGAACGGACCAAGATGGCCTCCTATGTTCTTGAATTATGACTAAGCTTAACTCTGCCAGACATTTAGCTACATCAACAGAATACAAAGATCGAATTCAGCAAATACTCAATGAGAGCACCCACATAATGGCATTTGCATATGATCATTTTGGGATAAATAGGTCGGTACGTAAGTAGATAGGTAGTTAGGTAGTTGGGTAGGTGGATAGGTAAGTAGATACATGATATATGATAGGCACATACATAAATACAGATAGATAGATAGATAGATAGGGAGAGTAGACTTGGATGACGGACACATATGAATTTAAATATTTAACAATGTTAGTACTGCAGATTTTACTCGTACAAGATGTATTTAGGGGAGCGGGAATAGACTGCTCCGTCAATCTGCCGAATTCAAACGCTTCACCTGCCTTGAATATTAGCATCTCGAAAATGCTGGCTTTCACCTGAGTCCTGACATCAGCTAAAGATGAAGATGTCGAACTTGAAATTATTCCAGCCACAAAACAATGGATCGAGATTGACAAAGCAAAGTGAATGGAGAGAGAGAGAGAGAGAGAGAGAGAGAGAGAGAGAGAGAGAGAGAGAGAGAGAAATTTGTTCTAGTAAAAAATATGGTACATGCATTCAACTTTACGCTTTGATGATAAATGATGATAAGTAAAAAGAGCATTCAGCGTTTGTTTTGAAGCAAAACATTATAGAAGCATCGAATACCCCGTTTCTCTTTCGTCTACACCCCAGCCTCCAGTACCTTCAACATCCAACGACTAAGCCTAACATACCGTCATCACCATTCATCTATCATCACCCCTTTTCTTTATGCTTTTTTCAATACAGCGGGTCACTCAGCTTTCAAATTCTACTAATGATATTTAATAATTCGAAATTATTTTTCTGACAACTTAGGACAAGTTCCATTGGTATATGTGAATTCGTGTTTGTGTTCGTGTGTATGCTTGTGTATGCTTGTGTGTGCGTGTACGTGTGTGTGAGCGTGTATGTAAGCACGCGCTCACTTGGACATATGAGTGCGTTTGTGTATGTGTAGGTGCGCGCGTGCACGTATTTGTGTTATCTCCTCAGGCATCGTTATCACTGGCGACATATCAAGGTATTTATCGATCGCAAACTGACTAAGCTAAATCTGATAAGAATGCTTTAATTTGTTTTTAGTTTCTTTCTATTGTCCAGCTTATTCGTAATGACGGATTAATGGCTACTAGCTCGCTAATTACTGCAGTGAACTGCACATCGTAATCCGTTCTCCCTCACCTTTCTCTCTCTCTCCCTCTCTCTCTTTCGCTCGCTCTCTCGCTCTATATCTGTGGGGAAATTTCTGCCGCTATTAAAATAAAAAAAAAAGGATTTGTTTTGATGCGATAGAATGTCTGTTGGGCCGGTATCAGATAATTGGGGAAAAGTACAGAGAATATTTAAGTGGGTGGTTTTATGACTGACGATTGACTTAGCAAGGCTCAATCAAATTCTGCTTAGAGCGTACTGAGGCCGTTTTGAGCCGGGCTTAGTATTTTTGTGTGCGTTATTAATGCCTGCTTGTTGCTTAGATGAGTCGGCAAAAAGCCACGGCCGAATTAAAGTGTATCAATTAGACAGGATAAGTTAGCATTTGATTTATGTGTGTAACAGTTAATTCCAATCTGCACACTTTACGATTTATAATTTCACAAACAGTTAAGAGAATACGAAAAAAGTCGATTTTGGAGGGAGAGGAATCCTATTTACCTGCGAGTTTATTTCATATTCTCTTGACTATACAAGAAAAAAAAACTGTCGAAAAAAAAAGAAAGAAATCGTCTATCATGTAAGAGAATGTCACAAATGAGTCAAGTGTGAGAATATGACTGGGTAGGAACAGTATTCCGATGAAAATTGCGCAAGTGACTTTAATTCGTCTACGCAGACTAATCATTTTTTTGGCAAGCAACATCAAATCAATGCACATTGATTAGTTTTATGCGAGTGATAGATATTGTTGAACAGCTGATATGAACCATTGGATGATATAATGACTGAAGATGGTCAAAATTCTCAAACAAGAGAACTTCAAAATGAAGGTGATGGAAAACTGGAATAGGGAACTTTGTTCAGCGGAAAAGTGCCCAGATGAGGTCAAAATGAAAAAGTAACTCAACATACACGCTACTATCTGTCAGAGAAATCATGTTACTGAACCATACGGTGCAAAAATGTTACGGAGGATATAGATCTACAAGGATTTACCTTGACAAGGGTGAATCGACTCATACATATTTTAGACCTTTTTTTTTTAAATGAAAAGAAAAAGAACTTGAAATCATGATCAAAACTGCTGTGGACTTCAATAATAATAAGAGGAGGGCTGAAGATGAAAAAACAAACTGAAACCAAATTGAGAGCTTTATAATTAAGGCAATGGAAAACTAGAAAAGGTAACTAAGTTCAGGGTGAAAGTACCCAGCCAAAGTCAAAATCAAAAGAGGTATCCTCTGGGATAACTCAATATACGCGGTACTATTTGTCATTGCAATGATACTGCGAAATTATATTTGGTAAAATAGTAGATTCAGATTTACAAAGGTGTAGTAAAGGTGAATCCTGTCATGTGTATGGATGACTGGAATTCTTGGCGAAAGGCAGAAGGACTCAGAAACCCTAATACAAATTTTATATATCTCTCCATAGAAATGTGTTTGGAATTGAGAAATGTGTGATGCTAGCAATGAAGAGGAGAAACAGTGGAAAGAAGTGAATTACCCGACCATAAAACCATAAGAACGCAAAACGACAAAGAAAATTACAAGTAACTGTGTAATTTGGAAGGAGACACAATCAAGAAGAATGAGATGAGGGGGTGCAGGCAAAAAGGAAAAAAAAATTCTAAAATATAAACTATGCGACAGAAACTAAATCAAAATAGTTAATACCAGGGCAGTACGCATTATGAAATACTCCAGACTCTTCTTAACTTCCTGGGCTACCGAAGAAGAAAACCGTTGACAACACATAAAGTCTTGTGCTCGAGAAAAGATGTCAACAGGTTATATGTAAAGACAAAAGAGGGAGAAAGGCGTCAATTCTTCAATCAAGGGACTAAAAGATTATTGAAGACTGAGTAAGGAAAGAATAATTACGATGACAAGATACTTCAACAGAACTAACAGAACGGAACCCTAGAGAATCGAGTAACGCAAAAAACAGAACCTCAAAGTAAGAAGAACAACGGTACATGCAGTTTATATAACAGACAGAATGGATTGCAGATGAATTGGCTTGGACATAGCTGCGCAGAGAAAACCCCAAAAGAGAAAACTGTAATTTTTAATAGCTCTCAATTGCACAAAAAGAAGCAATTATAAAAAGGCTTAGACAACACGCAAGAGAACAGTTAACTTCGTCGTGACCAGATGTAGAAACTTGAAGTATAAAAACGGGCATTTCAACCATTCAAACTAATATAACATATAAACCAGACTCTGTTTTAAAAAACAAAACATGGCATCCACATGGGTTCAAATGGATCACCCTATCCAGGGCAGAAGAACAGATGTAAATGTAGAGAACAATAGTAGATTTTATTGCTCCAACAGACGACAGGGCGAAGTTTTTAGGAAATGAAACACTGGATCAGTGTCTAGACCTAGCCAGAGAGCTAAGAAAAATGTGTAACATGACAGTGACAGCAGTATCAATAGTGGTCGGATCACCAGGAAACTATCCAGATGGTAGCACAGCTGAAATAGGCTAGAATACTATGGAGATTCTAAGGGTATGGAGGAGACTTATTGTCACTTGATATACAGATAAAGATGCCTTACTGGTGAGAAAATCATATAAAGGAGGAAAATAGCTCTTGCCAATAGAGAATCTAGCGGTATTAGCTGAATATGTCACTGAAAGTCAAAAGTCTCAATGAAAATGCTTTTGAAGTAATGTCTCGTCAAATACAGTAAACCAAAAGTTGAATAGAAAAGAATCCAACGAGAAAGAGAGAAAAAGTGGAGGAACAGAATAATTCACCAAAAATGGGCTGAAATAGTTGCCGTGATTGATCAACAGAGATCTCAGTGGTTAAGGACAGCACTGAACCTGTTTCAGGAACACTGGTTACTGCAGCACAAGATCAGACATTAAATACCAATTGGAATGCACACCATATTTTAGAACAAAATCGTCACACCAATGCAGAGCCTGCAATGAATATCTGGAAACAGTCGAATACATAATACCTGTCAGTCCAAAATTAGCACAAACGGTGTGTTTTAAGAGACATGGCTGTGTTGCAGCCACTATTTATTGGAGTTCATCTGAAGTAACAGGTCTTGAAAGAGCAGAAAATTGGTGGAAACATTAACCTGGAACTGAATTAGAGAACGAAAAATTCAAATTAATTTATCATCACTGACAGAAAGATTACAGCTAGAAGGTCAGATATTGTCATTATTAATAAAGAAGACAATTAGGCTATATCGATTGTTATACCATACCCAGCAGATAGGAATATTGAAGCAAACGAAAAGAAAACAATAGAAAAATACCGAGACTTGAAGATAGAACAGCAAAAATGATTGAAAGAAACGATTTAGATCGTACCAATAGTTATTAGAGAATGTTTAACGGTACTTCCTGAAACAAACAAGAAAGAAAAGCTGCCACATTAGTATCAACCAAATGCCAAAAATATTATGCATAATTAAGAGACATCTTGAACTCCTGGGAACTAGTTGATCCTGAGTTCAGGATGGAAGATGAGACAACCCTGCATTAAAGCAATGATACCTTGCAATTAAAACTGTATCCAGTTGAATATAGCTACGAAATTTAGCTTCAAGATTTAGCAACAGGATTTAGCTAAACGATAATTATTAGGGTCAGTGTTTAGAGTTTTGGGCCAGTGTGTGGGTTTAGGGTTCGTATCTGTCCTTGGGTTAGGGTTAGTGTCCAAGATTACAGTTATGGTTGGGGTTGAAATTCCAAAAATGTTGTCCCTAAATTGAATATACAGTAGAAACTAAAATCATAACGTAATTAAATAATCTTCTTTCGTCATTTCTAACTGCATTTCTTGACGTTCACGTAAATACGGAGTAAACAGTCCCTGATTACTTACAAATTGTCTCTTTAATTTACTCTTTTATTATGTACAGCATCTATAGTTGTTATTCTCCTTTTTTTTCTTTGCGAACTTCCTCCAAGCAATTACCGATTAAATGATATTAATTGCCATTTTTATCAAAAAGACTTTTATCAAAAAAGAATAAAATCCAATTCCTTATTGTGTCTATGTAAATCGTTGTAAATTGTAAGTTATATATCTTCCCTCATAATCAAACAATGTCCCGTATGCTTTCTCTTGAAATTGACAAACAAACACTCCTTTTTACAACAGTGATAGTAACGTTGATAATCGATGGATCTTTTCTTTTCCTTCTATGTTGGTTCATTCTTTTCAATACATTTTGTCTACGGGAAACAAGCAACTCTAAATATAGAAACTGACGCAACAGAGATTCAAATTTTCAGTTGACACTGTATATGACGTCAAGTGCCACGTGCTACGCTAAGTCTGTTACTAATAATGTTTTTCTAATGATTTAGTTTTTCCTTTTTTTAGATATCTCTTTTTTTAGAAGTCTCCACCCATCTATAAATATGATGTCATCAATAGATGACGTATCAAGCGTTTTGTCTTACTTACAGTGTTTCCAAGTATAGTTTATAGATAACAACAGCAAAAATGGATAAAATTGGCCGAATTTTTCAGTTTCCAACTAACTTTTTAACTCAAATTTTATATATACACTTTTGAAGCCAATGTATCAAAGAGAATAACCATTGATCAAGACTCAAATTGGACACTACTCCATTTTTCCCCATCTTTTAAGGGGACAAAAGTGAAGGTAAGCTATTTTCACCTTCAAGGGATCAAAAGTATCGGAAATCTTTTTCCCAATAAAGGATCAAATGTGAAGGAAAACTTTTTTTTCATATAGTTTACCCAAGGACAGGTGTTTTTGCTAATACACACACACACACACACACACACACACACACACACACATATATATATATATATATATATATATATATATGTATATATATATATATATTCAGTTTTTTGCTGCGACTCTGGGTTTCATGCCGATATTAAACTCAGAGTCACTGCAAAGAACTGATTTTTCTATGTATATATATTTACTATTTGTTCAATTTCCGATATCGAACACTCTTTACGCATAGATAATCTGCAATAATTAGAATATATATATATATGTGTGTGTATATATATATGTGTGTGTGGGGGGGGTGTATGTATCTTCCCCCGGCTATCCGAAAATAGGGTGTTCGTGAGTCAAAATGTCATAAAGCGAAAAAGCTATTACCATTAATGTATTCGGAGAGAGGTACTGAGAGTTTTCAGAAAAAAAATGATGATTATATTAGATTAAGCTGTTTGATTGGAAGTTTGGGTTGTTGGAGGTACAAGAAACTTGGTTGAGAGAGGGGGGTACGTGCTACCTTTAGAACAGCTCGTTACTAGAACGCACCTAAGTAAATATCGACAATTGGGTTCTCCATCGATGAGTCATCATCATCATTATCAATCTTTTAACGTCTGTCGTTGGACATAGACCTTCCCCAGGATTCGCCAGACCTCCTTATCAAGGGCATCGTGGAGCCATTTTTTCTGAATTTGTCTAGTCCATCTCTCTATCTTGTATTCTGTCGGCCTCGGTTTCGCAAGTGATCTCTAAGGATCTATCTTCAGAGTCGTGATGTCCATCAGTTGTCTGTAATTCTTGCAACATGGTCTGCCCATTGCCATTTAAATTTTTAATAGTTTCTATGATGTCTCAGAGTCCTGTTTTCTTCCTGTTGAGGTGTGATTAGCAAATTGATCTCACATGGTCTTAATATTGTTATGTATCCCTCTTGGTTGACCTTGACTTGTGTCACACTAAGCTAAGTTCCGTACATACTTTCATTCGTTGACTGTCGGATGTTACCGACTGTGAAATGTAAGCGAATGGGACAATCATGAGCACAATCTTCTCGAGTCATCGTTCTCTATTTAAGTAAGTTCAATACGAATTCTGAACTTCTGCAAGAAATCATTGACATCATAAATATTGTCAACCAAATCGTCACCTAATTTGTCAACATAATTTTATTCAGTTTTCAAATTGGTCTTGCTAGCTGACTAGGTATATAACAGCTTACTGTTCGCATCAACGAAGCTAGAGGACTGACATTCTAAATATTTACTCCCTATTATGACTAGAACAAAACTTTGTTTCGTTTTTGACCTCCCAAGAGGTTTTCCGTGAGTTCATTATAATGTAAGTTTATGCTAAATTGATCTGATGATTGTGTCCAGCAGTTTTCTCACTTGTTTTTCTTCTTTTTTTTTTCAAATTCTTCCTTAGTGGTCACCGCCCAACAAAATGCTAGAGCAGTAACTTATTCATTGATCACCGGTGAGGCAACTGCTTCTACTGTATATAAGCCAAGTTGTGCCAAAGGAATCGTTTGTTCACGATTGGAACTGTCGAAAAATAGCTCGTTATCTCAAGTTTTGTCTTCTTCCATGGGATCCGTCAGACATCTTGTAATTAAATGCATCATCAAGTTGAGATTTTTGTTGAGTTTCCAATTGATATAGTTATTTTTTTTTTTTTTTGGTGTCTTAAAATGTCTCTTTAATTGATCAATTTTTTGAATAAGTGAATTATCACAACGTTCCGGTTTCCGGAATAGTTATCCAATATTGGCAGTTGTATGATCTCACTCTCAACATTTAAGATTTTAGATCCCACCCCCTCAACTCACATTTCCTAAAACTTAAATGAAGAATCTTCAATGATGGACAAAATTTGATTGAGATACACTCTGCCATTTCGGACCAATTTTTCAGATGTAGTTACTGAGATGCTCTTCTTTTTGTCAAAATCTTAGAGTTGACTCTATTATTGTTAATTCGTCTGACGTTGGAATTGAAGACTTTTGAATTTAAGACACGAATGAGAAAGAGAGAGAGAGAGGAGGAAAAGGGAAGAGTGATTCCATGACAACTTGCACTTGTGAGCTCTCGGTATTTCCTTTCTAAACATTGACTTTCCGTTATGAAAACTATCATTTTTATCTAATAACAAATATATTTTTCTATTTACTTTTCTCTTCAGTGAAAATGTCATTATAATAGTTTATGTTATAACAGATCCATTGAAAAATATGAAACATAAAAATTTCAAAAAGGCAGTAAATATTCGTCCGTGATTTTGATGTATAAATATTCGTCCAACAAACATCTTTTTTCCAATAATGGTCTAGAACGTTCTGCATGACATCTGTCGATCTTCGGATCGAATGCAATAGGCAGTATTTCCATCTTCTTTGCTTTTTGAGGATAGTGGCAGATTAATTTTCATTATTTCTTCTGTCAAATTCTAATTATTGGGTTTTGACTTTATTTCTGTATGTAACAACGATGGTGGATGACAATGACCAGACCAAAAAACAGTGACGTTTCCCACAAATAACAGAGACACAGTGACGTACGCTAAAACAAATGACGAATTCACTCACACTTCTAAAGCCTCGTCGACTTGCTCTCCTGAAGTTTGCTGAAGGGATTACTGCTAAAGGAGTTGTAAAGGGACATGTGATTTGGGAATGATATGATATGGAAACACGAACTTTGATAATCTTTCAGATTTTGATGAAGCAAGGGAGTTTGACCCTAACGCAGCAAACCTTATTCTCTGGACTCGAATTGATGAATTGAGTCCCAGTTCACTTCCATACGGTTTTGCCGACAATAGGATCAGCTAATATGAGAGATCTCTGAGAGATCAGAAAACCTTGGAACATTCGTGGCCGCTGTTAGAAAAATCCAGGACTTGTGAGGATTTTGTGTGGTACTCATGAACGGAGATGATATTTCAGTTGTCATATGCAATGCTTTAAGCAGAAAACTCGGACAACTGATGAAAAATGTTCCCAAGAGGATAACAAGAACCTTAAATTCAACAATGCATTCACGGTAGTAGTAGTAGTAGTAGTAGTAGTAGTAGTAGTAGTAGTAGTAGTAGTAGTAGTAGTAGCTGACTGGGGCAGAAGAAGAAGAGCTAATAGTCTTTCTTTGAGTCAATTGATTCTCATACTTGTAAAATATAGCTGTATGGAGAGATTCTGGAAATACTATTCTGAAAGAAATCGTAAGTGGATGCTTCTGGCATTTTTTTTTCCTTTTTTGGTTTTCATGCGGATTTTGGATATTCTGATATCATATCGTTAGCAGCGTGTTGAAAATTGATCGGAACAATTGTCACACCTTTCAATGACATCATACCTCTTAAAGACATGACAAACCTTCCTCCCTTCCTTTCTGTACCTGTTGTTTAATATATCTGGGACCGACAAACCGACCGAAAAGCGTCTCATAGAGATTTGTCGACATATCTATAAACAAAGTTCAACATAACCTTTTGATGCTACCAACAGATCCCAAATAGAAATGGGCGATAGAATAAGACTTGTTCTCGAAGCTACAATGTTGCAAAAGTAATTAAAAACCAAATCTATTGAGAACATCTGTTCAGCTTAATATTGACATTTTTATGGAAGTCGATTTACAGCAAAATCTTGGATATGCGATGGAAACTCGTAATCTACTTAACTTCAAAGCTCCTTAAATGAGAATGTGTACACTTTGGGAGTCAGCTAATTCTCTTACTATCAAATGAATATATATCTTTCCAATTTATATTAGTTTTAGCGAAGAGTTATTCTTTCTTTTAGCAATTATGTATATACGTAGGTAAATCAATAAGTCTAATGATTAAGTAAGTATTTATTTCACGCTAGAAATGTTTATTTTTCAAGATATTTTGTCAATACGCTCAAACAGACGCTTTTCCGTTGATCATAGTGATCACTCTTGCTCGACGGGGGCAATATCATCTGCAAGGGGGCCAAAGGTGAGTCGAGGGAGGCGCTATATTGTCACATACATTTTTCTTCTATTTTCTCAAAGTCAATAGATGAGAGGAGGCCATCTGCATTTGGTGAGTTACAAAATATGGATCTTTAAAAACAATTTTTCCATTACAGATATCCGTTTCCGCTATTTTGTTATTTCATCGTTCAAGCACGTGTTGGTCGACTTGAATCTCCAATTATCTGTTGTAAACAATTCATTATGGGATATATTGATATCTTTGCCACCATAAACTATCACTTATTGGATAGCAGTGTTGCTTATGAACGATTAAAGTCAAGCTTCCAAATGCACACGATATCACAAGACAGCACAATACATTAGGGAAAAAATAGGAGTCCGAGACATCATAAAATCCATTAAAAAACTCAAATGACAATGGGCTGGTCATGTTGCAAGAATGACAGACAACCAATGAACATCGCAACTCACAGCGTGGGTCCCCACAGATCATATGCGAACCCAAGGCTTGCCGAATACAAGAGAAATGAACTAACCAATTTCAAATATTGACTCTGTGACACACATGATCGAGAGGTCTGGCGAATCCTGGGAAAGATCTATGTCCAACAGCAGCCAAATAAAGATTGATGATAACTTTATGTGAGTATTTAGTTGGCTAATGACATCAGATAATGTGCACTTTCTCAGTGAGGGCAATATGACTCGAAGGAAGCGAATGTTTAGTTGGGGGGGATTTTTCAAGTTAACATGGGGCGTTAGGGGCAAAACACTAGATAGTCCAATATAAAGTGAGAAGTTCATGTCGAAATTTAGTTGCTAAATAAGAATAATAACTCTATTATGCTATACACCTATTGACTGTCTTATCACCATCTCTCCCCCAACCCCCCTCTTTCTCCCTCTTTCTGTGTATGTATGTGTGGCGGGTGCGTGTGAGCGTGTGTGTTTGGTTCAAAATGTTTTCTTCAATTTGTTAGAATACGAAAAATAGAAACATTTTTCCGTTGTTGATGATATTTAATCACATCGTTCAATATATATATATATATATATATATATATATATATATATATATATATATATATGTGTGTGTGTGTGTGTGTGTGTGTGTGTATGAATTTACAACTATTTATACTCGGTGAATGTCGAGATTTTGTACTTGATTAACTCTTCAGCAACCGGCATTATGTTTTGCCCTTTTAATTATGGAAGCAAAAAGCCCATTCTCATTTGAATAATACATTTTTGTATTATCCAATCAGATTTTTGACAACTAACGATTCTAAACACTATTATTAACTCTGAGGACGATCCTTCAGACTTGTCTCCCTTTTCTCTGAAGTATGAAAAATGCAATCTTTTCTCTCAATTTAACTTTTTTCTTTATTTTTATTCTATCTTATTTTTTCCAACTTCTTGATACTTTTATAGTGCATTCTAAATCTTATTCTATCTTTGATTGATTCTATAAACGTTTTCCAATAAAAAAAACTATTAGATCCAAGTAGAAATTGCTTTACAAGAATCCTTAAATAATATTTTATAGATATTGGTGCATTAGTAAATTATAAAAGGGCAAGTACCATTCTAAAAACATATTTTGTAATTTAATTGTAAGCATAAAAAAATTGGTGGATTATTAATACTATTTATCTTTTCTATTTTAATTTATCAAGATTATTTCATATTAAAGTATTTCTAAAATCGAATTACTAATAAACTCATACTGTATGCAATATATATATATATAGGTGGTTGCCGCTTGTGAGGTATTACGCCTTATTTGTACCCTCTTCTCCAAATGAAATATCAATCAACCACATTTTATGATCAACTTGTTATCGTTTATTTGGTGAAATAAAATTTATTCCATTATATCATTTTTTTTCATAAGATTGAAAATTCTGAAGGTCTAGTTTTAAACTAATTATATCCTACTATTCATTTATTCTTTTGATTTGATTAATCCCGTTTCTTATATAAGTTGAAATGTGGTTTGTTAAATGGCGTTTGTTTGAAATTTCAACGAAATTGAAATGCGATGGTCTTTCAGCATGCAATATCTTTTTAAACTTATAAATAATTTCGTTCCTTCGTTTTGTTTTGATTTTTGATCTGTTTCAATCGTGGTAAAATACTACAGTGTGTTCGCTTCTTCTGTTTATTCCTTCTGTTATTCCTCATTACCTTTTGTTCAGCCCAAATAGGATTAGATTGTGATTCAACTTTGATCATTGCACTTTCTTTTCTGGTGGTTGTTATTCTTAAATAATCGATTTTTTTAAGTCAATAAAAGTCTAAATTATGGATATCATCTGATCGCCTATGTTTTACCTACAGTGAAATATATATATATATATATATATATATATATATATATATATATATATATATATATATATATATATATATATATATATATATATATGTATATATATATATATATATGTATATATATATATATGTGTGTGTGTGTGTGTGTGTGTGTTTTATAGTGTACAAGTTTTTATTCAACAATTAGGGGGGATTTTATCTCTTAACTTTTCCTTCGGTAGTTATTTTCCTTATGAGCTAAATTTAAACATCTCCTCGTCTTAATATTTCGCTATGAACCTAATCATATAAATCCGAATTATTCTTGAAATTCTAGAGAAAATCTCACATTTCTTTAATTCATAGGAGTATATTACAGATGGGTTAGGGTATCAGCTTAATTCAATTTTCAAACGCTCAGATTATTGCATACCTATCAGTGAAATTATTGCTGATTTATTGTTTCATTTTTTCGATTTTGTAATACTTTCTCACTTCACATATATTTGAACAGAAATATATATATATATATATATATATATATATATATATATATATATATATATATATATATATATATATATATATATAAATCCCAAATGTAAACTTTCATAATTGACCCTGTATCCAAGTAGTGGCATAAATCAAGATGACATTTTCTGAAATGTCCCCAGCATGCTTCCATACTGGGAATATGTATCAGTTTCCCTCAAGCGTATTGTCCAAGAAAACAATTTTAAAAAAGTTTGGACACATGCATAAATTATGAATACCGAAATACTTGACTATATTTGTTGTATGCGGTGAGTTTAGACCAAGATTTTCGTCTTTTTCCAATTTTCTTCTGCAATATTTTGGCAGTGTTGTTATTGTCCTTTTTTGTTGATGTTGTTGTTGTTGTTACGTTAGCGTCCAAGTCGTATTGATGTTCGGTAAAAATGTCTTTGGGGGATTTCCCAGAAATGCAATGGTTTGCTAGTTATTCACTTTAGTTCGATCTGCACTAGGAACTCAACTTGAGTGTTCTACTACAGAGCAGTTGGTCTTGCAGACCATAATTGCATTATTGAGTTCAATCTGCATTGGTTGCCCCAGACTTGGGGTTTTGTGTGTGAAAAAATCTCTTTAGAGCATATTATAATGCCACACCGAGGAGCAGTGGTTAGCAAATAAGATAAAGTTTCTTCTCTCTTTAATCGTCTTTGTTTATGTGTCTGCTCAAGTGTCTATCAATGAATGTGCCGGGCGCTCTAGGTCACATTTAGGGATCTACAACCTTGAAATTCGCATGAGTAAACCACTAGGTACCATTTGAAAACGTTTCTTTTTATTTGTTTCACTTTTTTTTTTAAAGTGCTGTTTGAGGAACAACAATACCCTTCATTTATTCTTCTAGATAAAGGATCTATCTTTCTTAGATGAATTTAGATATTTCTTTCAGATATTCAGTCCAGATAAACGCTCGGGCTATGATGATCATTTCTGCAAAGTGAGAATATTACCAATATACTCAATTTGATACCCACTGGATGACCCAGACCTTCTTGTGCTAGATCCATTTTTAATTGATAAATCATGACCATATTTGATGCCAATTAGGAGGCGATGCTTGGTACAAAGAAACAACTTATTCACAGCTGATTATCATTGTTGGCAAAATTATTTGAAAAGTGCCTCAAATGCTATCTATAGATGTCAGTACCTCTGCCAAAGCCGGTATGTGAGTAATAAGAGTGGTAATAATGGTGAGTTGAGGCGTTCATATTGTTGTATTTTTTTCTCTTTAATTTGCTAAAACTAAGGTGAAATTACTCATTTTGGATAATTTACAAACATGCTGGATGAGTGTATTATCTATCGAATCACTTAAGCGGATTAACTTGTCGAGATTAACTGCTCAACAGTGAATAACATGGACATCAAATGACGTCACAATAATAATAAAGATATTATTTATCATTATTTTTAGGAGTAATATTTGCTTTTATTACATGGTCAGTCTTTACTGAAATGTCATGTCGGATTTTGTAAATTCTTTTTTCCTCTTCCTCTTCTTCATCTTCTTTTTATTTTACCCTTTCTTCTTCTTTCCTTTCTTCTTTTTCTTCGTAAGTCTCACTCTCTTCCTCTCTGGAATCAGTTTTAAAAGGAGAAGCAGGGGGGTTGAAATTTACGTTTCCATTGTGATGTGGACAAACACACATATAAACAAATTTGGTGACACTGGTATTCCTACATAAAGGTTATTATTATTTGAAAAATATTCTGCATGTTTTCGTTTGTAAACATTTCTCCTGTTTACAACCATCAGATCAGGTCCTCTTACTTTAATGGAATAGTTGGTCCGGATCCCCAAATCATACTGTAACTTATCCAATCACCGTAGCCCAACAAATGTTCCACCCGACCAACCAGCCAATAGGGGTACAGATTTTCCTCTCTCCCTCCGTTTATTTGTCTTTTTGTCAGACCCCGGGCACCACTGGTCACATTTTGGGGGCTACAACATTGGCAACTAGGCACCATCTAAAACGCGTTGTTTTGTTTCTTCAAAATTATAGACCAACAATGCCCATATTTTGTGCTGGTGTCTTTTAGATAATTTTAGATAGACTATCTTTTCTTTTCAGATGATATGCTTTCGGTGAGAGATGCGTCAGGTTAGCTGAAAATTTTTCTTAGTTCCCATTCAAGAGGTCACGGATAAAGCTGTGAGTGGGAAACATGTGTGAATTGTAGATGCAATCCTTTCTTAAACCTCCACTGGAATATGCAACGCAAATAAGATACATTATCTTTAATATTTTGATCCGTCAATCCATCCCTTAAAGTTCTTCTTTTGTCCAGCCTGAGAAGAGTACCGAGTGCCCCACTTTTGATACAATGCATATGCACATCATTTTTGTTTATAAGATTGCTTCGAGATTGTCGTGTATTCTGGTAAGTCAAATTAATTTATGATCAGCAGAAACCAAACAGAGTACTATGTTGCAGGTTGCAAGGGTTTTTTTTTTCAATCAGTGAACCTACTATGTGTTGATTGCCGATTGTGAGAAACCATTCCTGAAACTTGCCTGTTTGCATGAGTGGTTTTCATCTAGATTGTTCGCTCGTCTGGGTAGGGCAACTCGTCTACTATGGGCTGCTACATCAGTGCTCTTTCAAGTCTGGAATGGAGCACTCCAGTGGATGAGGAATTGTGTGCAAGTAAAATATTTCGCTCAATTCGGTCCAGTTCTCCATAGGGCAGGGGTAGGGTCTCTGGGTCTGAAGCGAAGGTTCTGATCCTAGGTTTCGATTCTACTTCGTGGTACTGGAGGGGATAATGGATAATCTGTATCCAAATTGAAGAGTTGTAATACAATGAAACAGCTGTCTTTTAATGACACAGTTATTTTTTATATATTTGCATATATTTTGTTGAAATGGCTTTTTGCATTTGTCTTTATGTTAACAGTTTCGACAAATTCTGAAACAAAAAAAGTAGTTATACGTATCCAAATGATTATGAAACATGAGCTTTCTTTTAAATTCTATGTTTACGATTCATCATCTCAGATTTGAAAAGATAACATATAATTTTTGTTGATGCTTTTCTGAAAAGGAATCGAACTATTTTTTTTTCTTTTTTTGTATGAGTTCAAAGTTCTTAGACCTTCTTTGTCACCAACAGATTATCACCAATTCGAGTTCCTTGAACTTTCTATACGCAGAGGTTGTAATGACAGCGTTTCAACGATTTGCAACTTCAAAAGACACAAATATTAATAGGAATACTTTACACCTAAAGTCTGATAGAGAATACAAATACTTGGAGCTTATTTTGATTAAAGAACCAGGCTTGTGTACATCTAAACTGTTCTTAATTTTCCTTTCATGAACGCCTATTCCATGTGGGACAACATAATATATGATTCTATGAAGACGTACACTCCCAAAACAGAGCTTTACTGGAAGAGACGAAGCACTCAATATTTCAAAAAAATACAAATATAAGCACAAGTATGACTAAATTACATACTGATAGATCCTTATATCAAATTTTCTAATAGTTATAGAATATTACGTGGAAGTAATACTGATTGGATTAAAAATGTTCTATGGGACAGAGGATAGTTTCAGACTACATAAGATTTGATCTATAGAATACATGTTTTCAACGTTTTAAGAAGTTTACATAACAGTATATATATATATATATATATATATATATATATATATATATATATATATATATATATATAAAGAGAGCGAGAGTCTAGAAAGCTTTACAGCTTAAAACACGAAAAACATTGAACAATTTTTTCCAAAATGTTTTTGTATCACTACAGTCACTCTTTCCCAATATATGTCAGTGTTGTTTATGTGCTTCTCAACAGTACTTTTTTCTTCTCTTACATATATTTTATTATTATGGTAGTACATGTAAATGTGTTTATCAAAAACCAACTCGCTTGCAGCTATGCTTTTGATATATAGCTTATGTCGTACACTTAGTTTGTGGGGTATTATCATATTGTATTGCGTATGGATATTATTTTATACTACACATCCGTCATTTCTTTGAGGCAGAGCTTACTTGAGTAAGATGCCCCAAAAACGTATCTAATGATGATGGATCAGTAAGTATAACACAGATATAATTTCTTGTTTGTTTCACTTCTATCGTGTGTTCACCAATGTAAATGATAAATCTGTTGTGTTGGTTTTAACCGCAACCTGCATGCAAACCGACTTATGATATCATTTTTAAGGATACTAATAACATTGAAAACTTCTTCGAGTTGATTTTCTTCCATCATATTCAACCAAAGAATTTGACAATTTTTCCCACATGCCTTAAAGATAATTTCTCCACGTCGTATACCATCTCGCTTCCAACAATTTTTTTCCAAGAATTATCCAACTAATTATTTTATATACATTAATGAAACAAAATAAAACCACTTTCTAGCCAGTAGTAACACATCAATGGGCGATTCCATTAATACATTGAGACAATTGGTTACATAGAATTCCTTGTTTGATCTCTCAACCCACCTAACTACCTATCAGTCAGACAAATGGACTAGAGCCAAATGTTTTTCCCTTTCACAGGCTGTAGTCAATTCAATGATCTTTCACACTGATAAAGACTAGACCCATCTCTTCTGATTACCCAATTCTCTTGACAAATGTACACATATATTTATCAAGATATGAATTATTCATTTATTCTATTTTCATACACTCGATAACACATCCTTAAATTTTCTTTGTCATTTCATCATGTTCAAACTGATAACTTTTGAAGGGATGAGCATATCTACTCATCGCTTTACTAAATTATCAAAAAATCTTACTTATTTTACCGCATTAATTGATCATTCTTACGACTGAAGAAAGAAAATTCGGTATAAAATGAATAAATCCAAGAGTAGCTTGAACCGTTCTTAAACATTCTGATAGTATTATTCCGTAAACTATATAAGATGGAATACTATTTGTTCTAAATGGCACATGTGTGATACAGAATGGAAATGAGTCTTGTTTATCTAACATTCCATCCTCGATTTTAATACTCGAATCCAGGAATGTTGTTCGCATTCTTTTATCCTGACATTTTAGATTAAGATCCTTAAGGTAAATACTTCTATTTTTCAAACCTTTTTCCGTCATTAAGAGAACATAAGTCATCAATAAAACGAGTACAACCTCGAAATGAACTAGCTCACTTTATATCAGTTTTAATTTAAGACGACATGGATTTATATTCATATCTATGTAAATAAAATTTGTCCAGTCGGACGCAGGATCGATTCACATCAGACATCTATGATCTGATGAAATATTTTAAAGTAACATTCCCATATACCATGACTAATAATCGCCCAGAGGGTAGAGCACGTAAAGTACGTAAATATATATATATAGTGATCTTATCTAATTATGTAGAGTGTATGTTTCCTAACACTCCCAAATACACGTTGATTTTTCTTTGACAAAATACTTCACTACTGATGTCCTTGTTATTGATTCACTTGGCACACAAAGGAATGTCAATGTTATTCAATGAAATCAAATTTGCCACTATTTTTCCAGCAGTGATCGCTTCTTATTGCTTTCTCTATATTCTGGATGTTGTCAAATACAAGAGGCTAGCATTCCGCAGAGAAGGAAGCCAAAAAGTGGAAGAAAATAAATACATCGCTCACGGTTGTTCTTTAGTAGATTGAGTTTTTGAAAAGGATTATAAATTAGTTACTACTCGAAATTTTAGTTAAAGAAGCGGAGCATCAACTAACAGCCTCTGCTCTGGCAGTTAACATGCAAAGAGCAACCCAGTTTCTCTCTTCAGGTGCTCTCTGCACAATCATGTTCATATTATCATTATTGTTATTATTATTGTTACTATTGTTTTCTTATTGTTATCAACATATAATCAGTCTCCAATGGAATGCGTTTCCTATTTTTCCGATCATTTTTCAGTGTTAATTATTATTACGCCTACTTAGACAAAATTATACAAAACTTTGTAGGACTGGTGATCTACTGGGAACTGTGCAACCAACTTAAATTTTACAATACAAATACACTTTTTCGTATCGCTTACTGTTTAGTTAGGGTATAGCAAAATGCAAAGGAACTTGATTTTGTTCCGAGGAGATAAGCGATAAAACAGTAGTAACAGGAAAGCAAAACCTGTGATATTTTGTATAAGCTTTCAGGTTTTACAAAATCTGCAGCTGACTGTTTGTCTTTTATATAGATATATGATTCATTTACAGTTTACCCGATCACTACTTAAAAGCTTAAAAAATATCCGTACCTCACATAAATGAGTCACCTTACCAGAACTAATTATCAATATCATATATAAAATTGTCTAGATATTTTATCAATGCCGGTTCAAGATCTGGACGCTTTTGGTCCCAAAATGACCATAAGAGATTCCAAAAAGAACTTCATTGAAGAAAAAAGGAATTCTAAGTAGCGCCTCGTGGTGTTCTGATCTTCGAGGTTGTCGCCCCAAAAATGGGACAAAGTACGCCCGAAGACACACGCGTTGACTTGGACACTCAACTAGAAGAGAATCTGTAGTCCATTTAACAGGTTGGTCGACCATTTGTGGGGCTACACTGATTCGATATGCTTACGTTTGCGTCAACAGTACTTTATTCGTGCTTTATTCATATCCATTATTCATCAATATACTGGCCTAGTAGCATGAAACACATTTAAGTGCGTGAAAAAATTGCGAGCAAAAATGCTGTGTATTGCTTTTATAGTGTTTGTGTCTATCTCTACTTCAACATTTTTGCCGTTTTTTTTATGCTGCGTGTATTTTTCATATTTGTTCTCGAAGTTGTTTACTGTTTTCGTTATTAGAATAGCTGGTCCGTGCTGTATTGATAAGTTCCAGTTGTTTATTATTCTTTGAGAAAAGAAGATTATTCTAGCGTTTTTTGCGAACTTTATCGATTTTGTTGTGTCTCTTTTCATTGTGAGGAACCTTTTGTTGCGATGTTATGTGTTCCTTCCATTTTTTAAAGATATTTGTAATGCGTTTCATTCTTCTTTTTTCTAGTGTAATTAGTTTTAATGTTTGAAGTCTGTCTTCGTATGGGAGGGTTTTCAGTTCTGGGACCATTCAAGAGTCGTTTCACACACGAGGTCTGTTTGGGAATAAGAAATTTGAAAATTAGATACAGCCATTCTATATTAACTAAGAAACAGCCTACCGAGGACAATGCCACCTTCCTACGTTCCTTCCACTTTTCAAAAACAGTCAGTAACGTTCTCTATCGCGATCTCCATCAGCTGACTGGTCAAGTCCTTCTTGATCTTGACGACGGTTTGAAATCTCGCTTCCAACAGCGAAAAGCCAGATGTCGCTATGAGCCTAATCCAGATTATAGAGGGGACTGACAGTCCCGAGTGATGTAATTTTTATCAGAAGAAAACCGTACACAAGACATGAAAAATGGGCCGGCTCGTGCATTGTGGACGCGACAGTCATACACAAGCTTGCTCAATGGCTTCTAACTGCCGACTGAGTAACTGCAAGGGAGAATGTCTCTTCATGCATGCACAACAAGAATGCTTTCATTGATTGTTGAATTCGCACAAACCGTACTCAAGATATTTAAAATGGATGGATACTTTCCGGACAAATTTCGTATTCTCTTGATCACTGGACACGTAATATTCTGAATTTGGGACAAAATTTATTTTCAGTCGTTTTCCTGATTATGAACATATTAGGTTAGTGCAAAAATTATTGCAGTTTTACGTCATCAACTTGAAGCAGTATATCTCAAATTAGAATAAAAGTTATTAATCAAAATGAGAATATTCAGAATTTGCATATTTTTGCCAGCTAGTTACAAGTCCATTTATTCCATAAGCATAGAATTTTCCGAAGACTTTTCAAGCTGCTGCTTGGTTGCTGAAGACCTTTCCTGATAGAAAGTGGTCGAAATGTTTAAAAAAGTGGTAGTTGGTCGGAAAGAGGTCCAATGAGTAAGCTGGACGAGGAAGAGCTTCGTATGATAGTTCATTCAATTTCATTAGAGTGACGAACGAGCTTTTTTTTGCTTCTCAGCTTTTCATTTAGGTTCACTGCGTGACTTGTCGCACATTTCTGCTCTTCAAATTTGGTACAAATATCGAACAACTGTTGAATGGTCAATTGTTAGTTCCTCTGCAACTTCTCACGTTGCTTTGCGTTGATCTTCCTCCATTATGATCATCAATTGGATGTCGTCGATCACCGGAAGACGTCTTCGTCTTCAAGGCTTTCGTCTCTGTTTCAAAATTTTAGGAACCAAAGTTGAGCTGCACGTTCATTGACGACCCCCTTGTCAAATACTTTGTTCATACTGTGCGCAGTTTCCGCTGATTTACACCCAATTTTGAATGCATTCAACAAAACTGACCGAATTCGCTCCCTCTATCTTTGATCTGACAGGCTCAAATAAACAGAATAAATTGAGAAAAGAAAACATTTAGCCAAAATAGAGCGGAATTCCTACATTAAAATGTATATTCCATAAACATAGTTAAATAATAGTTTATTCAAAAAGTAAGCACAAAAGTTTAAAATAACGAAAACTGCAATTATTTTTGCACTAAGCTGATCATTTCATTCAAAAGAAAGCAACATCCACGTTCAGTCGACGCACATAGAAAAAGCACACACACACAAATTGGCGTTTGGCAATTAACGTATAAACAAATTAAACTAAAGTGTGCGACCATGAAGAATGCTAGAAAAAATTTAGGTTGATAACATTGTGCATTTACTCGGGATTATAAGATAATCTGTGGTATTCAATTTTTTTAGATTAAATGGAAATTGAGCAACTAACAAATATTTGACGACCTTTTTTTTCTATTATAATCTTCATTAAAGTCTAATCTGTATTTAACGCCGATTTAATGATTTTTCTCTTGTTTTAATTGGGCGACAGAATAAAGTTGAGGTGGCAATAGTTTTTAGCTCTAATCGGATAAAAGTTGCAGCGATGCAAGTTTAATTGCTCGTCACTTAAAATGTGCACTGATTGTGCATCTGATAACTGCAATATTGTGCAACTATTTCCAGCAGATTTATCTCCCCTGAACGATTTCAGTATCTGGAAGTTTGACTGCAGTTTTCTGATCAGACTGGTTTTCCCGGAACTTCTGACAAACACTATCCTGGTGACACTTAAACAATTAAAACATATCATAAATTTATTTCAAAATTTAATACTTTTGTAACCCTTCAAACGCTTTAATTTCATAATACTTTGCTATGTCCTAAATATTTACCAAATAGTAATAGAATTAATAATTCATATTGTTTGTTTTTTTAAAGTTATTAGAATCATAGAAACGCCAAAAGTGCCATCTTCTGTACAATCTTAGAAGTGCCTCTGTGGTTCAAACAGCTACCAATTCCTTGAGTAACCAGTCAATTGTAGTGTGTCATTAACAATTCAAGAATTAGTAGTATGGGTTCAACAAGAACAAACCTTAATCAGCATTTGAATACTACCTTTTCTTTTCTTGCTTGACCCTGTGGAAAAATATTTTGGACAAGGAAATCACTGGCAATGAATTCATTCAGTCTTATACAATTGGAAAAGGCCAACTTTGCCGTACGTTGCACAAATTACGAAGCGAAAACTTACAGCCTTAAAAGTGTCACTCGATAGTTACGTTTACTTTAGGTATTTGGACAATTTTTTTAAAAAGTAAAATGGGATAAGATCAATAAAATACTAAATGCTTGAATGGCTTAATGGAATTTTTCCTCTAAAAGTTTACAAAAGCATATATTCACAAGGATTCTCTAAGCAACATAAGATTTGATTATTTTCTTTGTTTTCAATTATTGTAACTAAATATCCGCCCTAAGGTGCGGTGATTGCTGTAAAAAAGAATTGATATAATGACTAAATAGATAGATAAATAGACAGATTGATAAAAATCAGATTGCGTTTAATCAAAATTGTTTTTAAAGAGGATTAATTGCCACTCTCTGTTGACAGTATAAGACAAAAGGGGTATTGATGTTCAAACTATTGGCCTAATGTAGGAAAGATGGACTGATTTCAAAAGCGGACGATATATGCTTTTTTTTTTTTGAAGAGGATGATTTTAAAAAGGGAGATAATGTTCCCAAAAGAGGGATAATGTCCGAAAAAGGTGGGATAATGCATTTAAGAAGAGGGGACTGATTTCTCCAAAAAGTGAAGGTGCTAGTATCAAAATTTCCCCTAAAATGGACTAATGTTTGAAATGGATGGCCATGAGGGAGTACAAATATGGAAAAAGGGGAATGATGCTAAAGGGGGCTAATGCAGAGGAAAATGTAAAAAAATAAAAAAATAAGAAAAGCAGGTTGTTATTTTGAAACAAAATAAGAAGCGTGTCGAAGCCGTGTGAAGTAAAAATAATTCAAATACACTTTTACGATTTTCCCAAAATTAATGAAAAAGCTGACACTTGGAACGTTGACATCAACCTGGTAATTGACTGTAATTTTATTCAACACTAAGCATGTAATGACTATGACATGATTTTTTTCGAAAATAAAAGGAACCTTGAGTTGAATTTGGATCTGAGAAACATCATTTATACGTGTTCCAGAAAATGTAGGACTGCATTAAGTTCATAATAACGCCCCCCCCCCAGCATTCTTTCCCATCTCTTTGATTATTCTTTCTACTTATCTTCCTCTCAGTTTCCTCGTTGTACTTCTCTTTTTGATCTTTGATTTCTTATCGCAGTTTTTTTTTGTCTGTCCCCATTCTCTCTTCCGTTTCGATTTAAACCTCGTATCCCTATCCCTTTTTTTCACTGTCTCTCTCGTTTTTCATCTTTCTCTTTACATTTTCCCAATTCTTTCTTTATTTATCCCCCACCCCCGTTTGTCATAATTGAAACCCAAGAAGCGTGAAGCGTTCAGTAGAATAGGTATTAATGCAAAACCTTTTCTCAGAACTCCATGGATGACGTTAACATAATACTTCAGAATACGAGTTGAGTGTTGCAGTCCTCTAATGATAGTATCTTACAAAACAAAATCAGATACGCTTCAATCTTACGATTACAGATTTAGGATAATAGCATAATATTGATCCGTTAATTTGTATTGCATCCATATCCTTTAGAAGAAATGTTAGGATATATAATAGGGTCACATTATTATAGTTCATTATACTACTTGAAAGTTGTCTCCCTTCACTAATATTATTCATCATATTAAGCCCCGCCCGTTACGCTGTGATTAGTCAATTTGACAGAAACTGACCAATCATGAGAGAGAGAGAGAATTGTGGAACGCAGAAATTTGACTAAAGCAAACAACAGAGGTATTTGTTTCTCTCCTGCCCTTCGAGATAACAAAATAAAAACTGGGTTAAGATTTGCTTTGGCAAACAGGAGTATTCTTTGATGAAAATGTATTACTTCTTTCAAAACATTCAAAAAATATTTCAATATGAGATTAAACAATACAAATATTACTTATTTTATTTAAATACCACTTTCTTTCATCAAATAATAGTTATTCGCAAAATTCTTACGCTACAATGAATTTGATAATCCCTATTTATATAATTGTGTCTGAGGTAGAATCGGTAGAATCTCTTTTTTCTAATCTCTCATCTTCAGTTCTTTCTCTCATTCTTTCTCTTCATCCTTCTTTCTTTCTTTCTCTCTCTCTATCTCTCTCTTTTCTTTTGTTCCCTGTTCTTTTTCTGTTCTTTCACGCATTCTTTCTTCTTTCTTCCTCTTCTCTCTTCCTTTAACTTGCCTTCTCTCTCTCTCTCTCCCCCTCTCTCTCTCTGTCTTCTTCTTTCCTTTTGCAGACTTTCTCTTTCTTTATCCTATATCCCGCCGGTGTATAACATCTCACTCAACTTTTGTCCAACTGAACTGCAGAAGTGCTGACTCACAATTTGAAAGGGAAAAACATTCGATTCTTTCGTTACATTTCCATCTATGATGCTAATATTTGCTGACAATGCAAAAACTCTGGGGAAATAAGAAATAATAATAGAGTTTTTGAAGATTACAAGATCCGATTAGTCGAGTGAGAATCTTCAGTCAACAGCCGTCAAAAAAAGTAGTTGACTCTTCCAAGAAAAAGATATTTTCTTCTCTTTTTTGTTGCCATTGTTGTTACTGTAAATTTTTCTTCTGAAAAGCGTTTCACAGAAGAAATCGAACATTTCCAGAACAATAAAACCGACTAACCTACTCGCCCCGATCCCTACTTTTCAATGATGATAATAGATAAAGTAGACATTTTGCAGACCCTGTAGTTATATTCATTTGGGTTGAGTAGAACAGAATTTTGATCTTTGTAAGGGCAACTGGCGATGAGACTGAACACAGGAAAACAACCCAGGGACGTTGTCTTCCTAATAGCACAAGTGATATAAGCATTCTTAGCCGCAATTTGATCCCAGTTGGCCGATTCCAATTATCCAGGATGACGACTACTACGTCTTTAAGCTTTTTCATTCATCTAACTAGAATTATAGATCCGTTCGTTGGTGATTGTGGAGGAAAATTGAGGATAATTCCAGTTGATGCCTGATTATGAATTGAAAATGATAGATTTTTTAGGTACCTGATTAAACGGTACATAATTATCGAACGCCCTTATACACATACATATATGCACGCACACGAGAACACATGCACATGCATATATATATTTGAGTGGAAAGACAATCTATAAGATACAAGTCAAAATTGATGTGTAGACGGGAATCTCCAAAGTTATTGATGCTATCACACTACAAAATATACACCCCGTATATGTCAGAGTATTGCTACGTATATAGTCACAGCAGCTCATTTATCAGGCTACGTAAAAAATCTGAACCCTTTCATCTCCAAAGAAGGGTAAGACACGGCGATACCAGCTCAACCAAACTCTTTACAGCATGCCTCAAGATGTTCTTAAGAAACTTAGAAGGAATCATAATAGACGGCGAATACCCAAGTAACCTCAGATTTGCAGACATCATACTTTTTACAAAACAACTCTGACTAATGCTTGACGAACTGAACGAAAAAAGCAAACAAGCTGGCCTTCACATGGAATTCAGCGAAACAAATGTCATGTACAACTAACAGGTGGAAAATAAACGAACGACGATCAAAATCGAAGATGCAGAACTAGAGAAAGTAGACCGTTACATCTACCTTGGACAATGAATCTCGATTGAATCCTCAAAAGAAGGAGAAATTGAGCAAAGAATCACTCTAAGATGGCAAGCCGTCGGTAGAGTAATCTCAACCCCTAAAAACAAAAAGATCCCATCAATACTAAAATGAAGAATATGCAACCAATGCCTCCTCCCGATAGTCACCTATGATGCTGAAACATGGAACATAACAAAGAGATGGACTCGCAAACTGAGAAGTATGCAACATGCACATGGGATAATCAAGCTAAACATCTCATGGAGAGATCACAAGATAGCTCAATATATTTTGGGAAAATAGGAGTCCGAGATATAACATAAAACATTAGAAAACTCAAATGGTAATGGGCTGGTCATGTTGCAAGAATGGCAGACGACCGATGGACATCAAGACTCATAACATGGATGCCAAAGATCAAATACAGAACCGAAGCTGGAATATCTGCTCTGCCACGCTAACGATAGAGAGACGTCGGGAATCCTTGGGTATATGCCCAACGACAGACGTTAAAAGACTGATGATGAGGATGATGATGATTATGATGATGTTTTTCCAAATTATCTATTCACTCTAAATTCACTCGAGATCGTACACACACATACACATATATATTAGTTAATTTCATTTACCATAAAAAATATATATGATAGTTATTTACATCTATAAGAACACACACACACACACACAAACATATATATATATATATATATATATATATATATATATATATATATATATATATCAATTAATTACTGTTATCTGGGGGAAAAAAGTCGTTGAAACCTCTTATTCGCAGAAGATAATAGCGAAAAATAGAAACGATTTTTCCTTATAAAAGTGATTAATTATTCAACTAATTAATAGCTCTATTTTCTATGATTAATATTGAGCACTGTGATTTAATATCATCAACAATAGATAGAAATTCTGTTTCTTGTTTGTGATCTTGTGAATTACAAAAAAAAACATGAACTATCCTTCCACAGAGAGCGGTAGAGAGAGGTAGAGAGAAAGAGAGATGGATGATTTGAAACGCTGTTTTATGCACACGCATGAATATGTGTGAGTAAAAGAAAATGGGGCTACTACAGAGAATGGAACCCGCGACTGGGATGGTAGCTGCTTCATCGTAGTTGAATTCAGTTATTTGGGTCTTTGCATTACCAGCGACTGCTTAATTCACTGGAAAGAACAACACAACGTTCAATCAGCTACCTTATCAGTTGGCCGTTCGATTTCTGTAGCAGCCCCATTTTCTTCAATTATTTATTCTACTTACTCTGCCTAGGCCAAATGATACACCGTATAATAACAGGGGGTCATTTAAAATGGAGTTTCAAATGTTATAACGCATTATAGATGTACACATACGCATGAGCGTACCTATTACAATGATATATGTTGAGTCTTCAGATTACTTATCATATATATATATATATATATATATATATATATATATATATATTTATATATATCAGGGCTTAAGTAGCTTAAAGTAACATTTTCTCCTTTTCTGAAGATGGATAACAAGCTCTTCATACGTACTTCACTTATCTTAACCGAAGTAGGTGAGCGCTAATTTGAATGCTGCAAACAAAGAATCGTAATTAACGAAACCTCTTATTTACAGAAGATAATACCACAGAATAAATAAAATTAAAAATAATATACCCGTACGTCTATTTCACCACCGAACATAAACCAACATCATATTGGCTTCACTTAAACTCAACGTTTTCAAAAACGTTTAAAGCCGTCCTACATAGTATAATGAGAGAGTTCATATTACAGTGATGTTCAAAAATACATTTTGTGTAGAGGGCGATTCATTTTACGAGACTTAAGGAAGCAACTGAAAGCTAGGGAAATAGATCCTACATGAACTCATGGAAACAAACATTTATTGAGGTCTTGTCTTCCTATTTGTTTGCTTGATGGAAAATTTAGTTTTGAACAAGGTAATCACCGGTAATGAAAATGGATTTACAACACCTAACAACAGAAAACACTGTCTTCTTGGCTTGAAAGATGGTGGATGGTTTTGTTTCATAACGATTTCTCTATTCGTATTGCCAACGCTCTGAGAATCAGCACGGGAAGTTTCTTAAGACCTTTCCCTTCAGACAATTCCTTGATCCACTCCATGCCACATTCCATTCTTGGTCAGCAGTTCCAATATCCTGGAACAATAGAGAATCCCTCGAAAAATCCATTGTATTGGAGCGTGAATCTTTCTTCTTCATTGAATATACTGCTAAGTACAAACTACTTGTGAGATCATCGAAAGCAAAGGGAAATATGACCGAATGGATACGCTATAGATTAATATGGATAAAATATCGTGTCAAAGATATACTCGAAGCTTTTGTATCATACTAAGACGGACACCCGCCCGTTTAAAAGTTTGCTTTACGCTTTTTTTAAACTTCCAAAAAGGTCAAGAGTGAGAATTTAGTTGAATGCGTATTTTACGGCGAGCCCTTATAAAAGCACTGTGCATCGTCTTATATCTTCAACTTCTTACTCTTCTTTACCTCCCACCACCCAAACTTCTGACGTCCCAGCGTAACATACCATCATAATCATGTTTTGGGTCTGAGAACGCTTAAATACATAAATGGTAATTGCGTATTCGCTTCACACCATATTGGCGTACAAAAGTTTTTTTTCAATTCCAAGTAAACCTGTTTTATTCAAAAATGATCTTTGTTCGTTATTATATAATGTAAATTGTGATATGTTGATTTACAACGGCAAGGAATTTCAAACAGCTGACAGTGAACGAATTCTGACAGCAATTCCACCAGTTCTCTTTAAGAAGAACCACGTATTCACAAGAAAATCGTTGACGGTACGATAACTGATTTTAAATATAACAAGAATTTCTTTTTAGATTTTGTCAAAGAACATGTCACGTTATTGCATAATCTTTTTTATCAGGGTGTCATCCGAAAATAATAAAGAATCTTTTTTTTTTTGGTGAAAAGAGGAGTTGGAAGAATGTCTATTCATTCAGCTATTTTTTCTCTACCAAGTGAAAAAAATATTAAGGAAAGAAATTCTTCGTACCACACAGATCTGTAGTGGGTGTCTCCGGACCCCCTACTTCTTTGATAAACACACATGCAAAAAACTTTCCTGCTCTTTCGTTTGTCAAAGATTAGATATGAATGCCAACTAAGTGGCAACTGTGCCTAGCGGTGAACACACACAATTCACTCCCCGTGAAAGGTGCAAGTTCTTTACATTGTGATTAGCAACAGGCAATTCCTTATAGATTGGGAACACAAGAGAACACGAAAGAGATCAAGCTTTGGATAATTTGCAGAGACTTGGGAGAGGAAGGTAAGGATAGAATTTTTTTTTTATTCAATACTTATTTTGCGGGCATTTTTTTCGAACATATATACATCAACGCAGAAGCAAATATATATTCATATTATATATATATATATATATATATATATATATATATATATATATATATATATATATATATCGAAACAGGGCTGTGGTAAAACAGCTGTACTCAATAACGGAATATAAATTTACAGAAATTATAAAATACGAAAAGAAATGAATTACTTGCACCAAGAACATGAAATTAAACAATAAAATAGTTATAATTATTATTATGCGTTGAAATAACACTGATTGGATTAGAAATGACTTGCATGACGAATGTTAGTAGACACCAGGACAATTTATGGAAAATTGTTTCTCAATTCTCTGATGTCTTGGACATCCACTTTTTTTTAACCCAATATATTGAGCCGTCCTGTGTTTTCTCGATGTTGAGCATGATTCATTCATGTGTACGTGGAATGACTCTCAGTTTGATGGTCAGTGTCTTTATTGGGTTCGATGTTTCAGCTCCATAGGTGACTATCGGGAAATGCATCGATTGTATACCCTTCTTTTTAGGACTAATGGGATTTTTTTGTTCTTGAAGGTTGAGCCAGCTCTACGAAGCGCTTGCCTTTCAAGAGTGATTTTTCACTTGATTTCTTCTTCTTTTTAGGATTACATGGAGATTCCTTGTCCTAGGTAGATGCAAGCGTCTACTTTCCATGACACTGCGTTTTCGATTTTGGTCGTTGTGTGTTTTAATTCCACATGTTTCACAATGCTTTTATTTTGCTGACGTTTTAAAAGTCGCCTATAAGCTGACATATAGTTATTGGCTGAACTTTGTTCTGATATTCTCACTGAATGATACTCTGTTTATGTTATTAATATTCAACACAGAATTAAATGCATTGACAAGAGAGAAATATATATATTTAGAAATAAATATCTGCAGTGTAAAGTATATAGTACAAGACAGAATAAATTTGAATGAATGATGGTCGATGTGAAAATATACTTATCTCTATGCGTGCCTTTCCAATATCATTATTCATCTACATTTGATATGTACTGTTGTGTATGGAAGGGGACAATAGAACTGCTAAGATAGTTACGAATTTCCCTACCTGTAGAAGTGCTGGGCCTTGAGCCAATTGCTTTTTCAATCCTGTTGTTATAGCGTTAATCTGCTCCCTTCGTGACTGTAGTATTACATGCTGGTCACAAAGACCAAACTCTCAGGGATGATCCTTACGGTGATTTTATTCAAAATTTTCAATGGGTGCAAGCAAAATTATTGATATCATGGTAATGGCTGTCATTTTCCAAGATGGCCGCTACAACAATCCTTGAAAACATGAAAATTTGAAATGAAATCTGATCAATCAAGCCTTTATTTGGTCCCTCCAATTGTCCTTAATTGTTTCATAATTGAGAGAAGAAAAAAGATCTTCATTTCGTAGATGAAGAATTCATTCACACAACAATTCATTGTTCTATCTCGATTACAAAGAATTCTAAAGGCGAAAGAAATATCATGAGATATCTCACCAACCGTTGCGTATGGCTTGCTTTGGCTATGAAAGTATTAATGTCATCATCAGTTCATATTTGATAAAGTCATGTGGAAAAAAAAAGATGAGAACGTTGCCACAGTAGCCAAAATAGTTCAATCATACTTCAAACCAACTTTTTCAGTCCCTCAAAAAACACTGAATATTAGTTTAACATTTTCATTTCCGAAAGTGACCGTAGCATAATTGTTCGTATGGGTATTGTAAACACCTTAGGCATTAATTGGAGACATGAACCGATACAATTAAAGTTCACATCTGCAAATACATCTTTTATAGAAACATCTTTGAACTCATTCCAGCTGCTACCATTGTTATCCAGTCACTAAATTTTCTTTGCCTTTCTTCCAGCCCCAATCATTTGGAGATCGAATGATCAAATGTGGCTGTATACACCTTGTCCAGGTGCTATATGTAAATCCTGTTGCCTTTACGTGCTGCATTGTTGTTGTAATTTCGTGAGAACACGCATTCGGATCAGCTCAACATACTGTGCACTGTTTCAGAACTTTATGTAAAGTATATAGATATTATTTTCAGTCGATACTGAGTCATATAATACGCTATTAATGAAATTAAATGACCTTTAGGGGTCACATGATTTATAGTGGGTTGAATATGTGGTCATTCTTGGAAGCATCGGGGTTGAATTCGTACGCACAAACATTTATTTTGTATTTTTAGTATAACGCTCAGGTTTATAAGTAATGTTGTTTCTCTTTCCAGAGACACATGATTTTAATGGCAGTCATTTCATGAAATGTCCACCACAGCCATGATACGACAAATTTTTGTTGGGCCCATTAAAAATGTTAATCTCAAATACCTAAGCTGTAATCCCTGAAATTTCGGTAATTTTGTCCGTCATGTTACGTCCCCTCCCCATGCACACACTTTTGGGCTCTCAGGAAGTGGACAACGTAAAATTTTCAAGCGGGCAGACTCTTCGGGCTTCGAAAATTGATACAAGACGATCTTTGTTTTATCTTCCGCATTTGGCCCTGTGCCAGAATAAGCTGAGTTTAGCAAATATCTACTGTTATATATGCATAAATATAAAAGTATAAAATGAATTAAAGATCCGGAAGTGAGGTGCACTCGAGCATGCGCATAACGCATCACAGAAACTCGCGGTCGAAACCCCAATAGACGATCTTTTACGCAACACTGGACTCTCTCAAAGGAAGTAACAACTTCTGCGCTAAAACCAGGATCGATGTGCTCCCTGGATGATATTTGATTTCTATTACTCAGCTGTAATAATCAAATGTGAAAACGAAACAAGAAAATCACTGCAGCTCTCGGTCTGTCTCTGTCAATTTCAATGGATTCCAAAGAGAAAAATCTTTAAATTTCAGCATATCCGCCTACACACCCTTACGTTACATATGCAAACACACACACACACATACTCACACATACACACACACACACACACACACACACACATATATATATATATATATATATATATATATATATATATATATATATATATGCATGTACTTATAGATGTACCGATGTACATATAGATATGTAGTTATATATTCATGCGTAAGTACAGACGTGCACAACCAAATATATTCATCGTTATATATACGTATGTATTTAGATATACATGGGAGCAGAAAAATTGAAAATAACCACAGTTGTATCTCAGCACCGACTTTATTAAAACCAAATACACGATGGCAACGTCTGCACCTTTTCTCATCGATGCCCATTGACTTTATAGCTACTCTAATATTCCTTTGCTCTGTTTTAGTCATTTTCTACATTGATTACTAAATATTTCTGGTAGTGGAGGGAAATTGATGTTTAAACAGAGAATTTGGGAGAATTTAACCTATAACTTATTCTATGAGTATCGGCACTTAGTCATCTAAAGGTTAGGCATCGAAAATCAGGAAAAAATATCGTCAAGAATTTGCAAATTTCATTGACAGAATTGTGCTGTTATAAGTATAAAGAGCTGTTATCTAAACTATAATATAATATATAAAAGAGTTGTAGGGTGAAATGAGTGGCACCACGATAGTCAGTTTCCCATTTCACAGTTCGCAAATCTTGAATAACTTTCCGAGACAGAGAAGCTTGCGATATGTGAAGACCGGACTAGGAAGGCTGATGCCATAGCCAGCGTGAAAGCATAATTTTTTTCACATCAGAATTTGTTTTTGAATTTATTGATTACATATTGACTTGAAGTAACCACGCAATTACTTAAAGCATATATACGGGGTAAACAGATGCCAAAATTTCAACAGTAACTTTAAAGTTTCATCAAAAAATATAATTTGAAAATAGCCTGGCTGTTGCAGGGTCGAATCCCACTCTTACTTAAAGTCCAACTGATAACGATTACTGCAACTTTTGTTTGGTACAAATTATAGATTAATACGTAAATATATGAGACTTGTCAATTTGGTTCAATTGATGTGAGAGCCTCCTAGCGATTACTTGGTCATGATTTCGGGTCATAGTAGGTAAATAATAATGTTATACATCGGTTAGGTTTACTGTGACGATATAGACTGGAGTGGAGATTTCACTCCCTCAATGATGGTGAGGAGTGTTCTTGTTACGGGAGTAAATTGAGGTCGACTCCAACTTGAACTGGACTTCAACTTTTGAAAATTAATCATTTGAGAGTTATCTATGCACGAAAACTCACAAAATGTCAACTTCAGGCATGTCTAGAGTGTACACGGGATATGTTTTGCTCTCTCACTCACAGGTAAACAATAAAACCAAGTAATGAAAATTTGTTCTGAAAAAAATAATTCGATGATTTTATTACCAACAAATTTGTTCGAAGTTATTTTTGCATCGTCTTTATGTATAACATTTGAAATTCAGGACGGAGCAGCCTCCTTATAGTTAGGAATTCACTGAATGAAAGAACAGACCCATTAAAATGCGTCTGACAATCGTCATAACGTATATCGATTCTCGAAACTGCCAACCAAAACTGACAACACAAGTTTCTCTCAGTTTTTATGCTGGTCCAGCTGACTTACTGACTGGCTGGCTATGTATGTTTCAAGTGTATAGGAGGCACCATGAAACCCTGATTATGTCAACAAGAACCTTTTTTTGTATTGTTTAAATCCATCCCAATTGGGGGCAGGTCAATTTACATCAGTCTCTAGATTGTACCTGTTTGTTTTTAGAAAATTCAGACAAATTTAGTGATTACTGCCCCCAAAAGGCAAAATTATTCGTTCATCATCCCTTCTTTCAATGTTTTAATTGATCATCCCCAAACGGCATGCTGATAGAACATTTGGGCCATGTGGCGGTTCTTATTAAGTAATTATTATTATTATTATTATTATTATTATTATTATTATTATTATTATTATTATTATTATTATTATTATTATTATTATCAGCATTTCAACACCAGTTGCCTGGTGGTTATCGCTGAAAGCTGAGTGACAGCCAGTCTCCTCAAGTCTTCAGCCTTCCTCTCATGACTCCCTCACATATCACAGCAGTGCTGTGGCTCGTACCTTCACCATTTATCTATTTATCTATTATTATTATTATTATTATTATTATTATTATTATTATTATTATTATTATTATTATTGCTCTTTGTTATCGTTGTTTGGGCGATATAAACACTTGACAAAGCGATCAACGGAAGAAATGATTAAGATTCTGTTCATTATTTGTTGAATCTGAATCTCTCCGAGTGAGAATCTCTGTAAATGCTAAGGTGTTCCAAGATCGAGTCGAATTATTGAATTGCAGGATTGACTTCCGGCAGAAGAAGACAGCAGACATCAAAATGTTGAGCTTCTCTTCCGCTGCTTTTTTTCCTTTCTTCCCTACATCCATTCCCCCCACCCATCTCTCTTTTTCTCTTTCTTTTGTACTTTGAATTCATTCTTTCTTCTTTCTCTTTCCCTTCTTTCTTCCTTTCTTTCTTTCTTTCTTTCTTCCTTCTTCGCTTTCTCTCTCTCTGTGTTTTTCTTTATCTCTCTCTCTCTTTCTGATTTCTGACTTCTTAGATTCTGTCTTTCTCCCTATCTTTCCTTTGAGCCACTAATTATTTTCAGTTGTTGCAAGAGAAATCTACCATATCTTCCACAAAGTCGCAATAAAGAGTTAATTTGCTCAAATCTTTCACCCCTTCTTTCATTTACTCCACCAAATTCTTCCTATCTCTCTCTTTCTTTTTTTCTTTCTTTCTTTGTCCCTTTCTATCTTTATCACTTTCTTTCTTTGTTCTTTATTTTTCTCTTTTATTTTCTCTGTGAATTTTCCTTTCTTTCTTTCACTGTTCCTTCTTCCCTTCCTTCCCCCCTACTTCCCTCCCTTCCATTTGCTCTGATTGGCATTAAATAACCCTTCAATGGTAGATATGCCGTTGAACCCTCCAACCAACCAACCAACCATAGCTCTCTGCATCTTTCATTCTCTTTCCTTCCTTGTTTTCTTTCTTTCATTAACTTTGTACATTCTTTTCTTTCATTCTTTCTTCGCCTTCATCACTTTATTTCTGAGCACCCATACTTTTTCTCCCTTCATTGTGAGTATATCGATCTGCCATTTTGTTTAAGATAGCGTAAGTAAGGAAATATTCAGGTTCCTCACAAAAGGGTGTTGCCGCATCGTAAAACCTTGGTTCACGCTGGAACTCTTTTGTGTGTAATGCAATTCTATTGTATTGCCTTCATAAAATCGGCATTCTTTGGTAGTTTTGTTGATATTTGGCGCTTTCAGGAAGTTGTTCCCGATCGAATAATTAAATATATCCGGTCTCCTATTTACCTGCTGGCAATTCTTAACAATATATGCATATAAGCAGATATTTAGTTAGCTAAGCAAAGTTTGCCACAAGGCCATAGATCACAATGATAAATTTATAAACGACAGCTTGATGAGCTAAATGACTAACAACTACAGCACAGGATCCAGCATTTTGCACATACAGAGACACACATACATAAGCACACATATACATACATAGATAAATAGATACCGAGATAGCTGGAAATTAAGCTTATTTTAGCCTGGTAAAAGTCTATCAAAGGATTAGAAATTCTATTACACCGATCTTCCGAACAGGAAGAGTCTGTCTGGCCTAAAATCAGCATTGTTTGCTGTTTTACTCGAATACAGACCTTTACTACCGGTGGAGAAAACGTGACTACTCTAGGCAAAACAGTTGACCAATATGTATGCATGCATATAGGACAAATCAGGTTTGCAATATAGAATAATATAATATAAAGCAATGTCTAATATGGATTTATTTCATAGACTGTTCGATACATTCAATTTTAAACTATCAGTGTTGAGTTGCTTTAGAGTAGAGTAGGAAATATTGTAGACAATATACACACACATATATATATATATATATATATATATATATATATATATATATATATATATATATATATATAGTCTAGAGAGCGCCACAACTTTAAACATTAAGAAATTTTTTCAATTTTTTGTATCTCGTCAGTCACCTACAATATTTATCAATGCAATTAATTTGATTTTCTTCAGTGTTTATTTCCGTTTTACATATACTTTGTTATCATGGTACAATGTATAAATTATTTTTGTGTATATATATATATATATATATATATATATATATGTGTGTGTGTGTGTGTGTGTGTGTGTGTGTGTGTGTGTGTATGTGTGTGCGTGTGTGTTTGTGTGTGTGTTCATTGACATTCCGGACACTTTTCTCTTTCCATCGATAGAAAACAGGTTTGCTGCTGATGAAATCATTTTTCTGGACGGTAATGAATCTTGTCACAGAACTAAAAACGACAAAACCTTCCTTCTGGAAAGGCATATCAACCCAATGATATGCTCAGCTGGATCTCACTGCAATTGAAAATTATAGTGGAATTCTTTTGAGAGAATGTTTGATTATAAGGCTCCATCCAGCAAATTTCAATAGTCAACCACTAATCGAGAAGCTTCATCGAAAATATTGTTTTTCATTAAAGAAGTCTATGCCTCAAAGAAGGATGGTCGCTATAAAAAGCTCGAAAAATAGCAACAAAGTATTAATTGAGATTTTTTTTTGTGAATGATTCCATAATTTCAACTCCAACTTTAAGTGGATACATGATCTTTTTTCGTTTGTTGATCTATTTGAATATGACATGAATTTGAATGATCTAATCTTCTTTGTTTGAGGTATATTTGATGAAGCCGAAATGTGTAGCTATTAGACTAAAATTGTTTAGTGATTTGCTTATTTGCTATGACGTAAAAAACCTGGATCAACATCCTCCAAGTGTGGTGATTCTAATTTTGCCAGGATATACATATATATATATATAGTTCATTATGGTTTTAATAATTTGTAATGATGATGAACTCTTTTGCTTTACAATCACAGTGAGGAAAGAATGCTGAAGATTGCGTAAGGTATAAGGCTTTGACGTTCAGGATGTTTTCATATATATATATATATATATGGAAAACATCTCGATGAATGTCAAATTTTCTCTCTCTCTCTCTCTCTCTCTCTCTCTCTCTCTCTCTCTCTCTCTCTCTGTATATATGTATATATATATAGAGAGAGAGAAAAGGGGGGAGAGAGAGAGTGATTAAAATGGTAATTGGAAGGTAAACTGGAAACTCAAGAGATAGGCATTACATCTCCAAAAATGTTATTATCCGATGCATTCTGACAGCAGCCAGACATCTTTTAAACAACCAAATAGAAATATTCACATTCTCTTTTTCAGCATCGAACATGCAAACAGCATTTTTTCTCTCAGCGATCCGCCGAAAAATTTAATCTCTGACAAAGATGACTGGTCCCCGTCGAAATGCATCGAAATACGCCTGCAGAATTGTGATGTAACACTTATCTCTTGAGTTCTCTTCTTCACCTTCCAATCGTTATTTTCATTTACATTCAGTCAGATCACTTCACAGCAATACAAACACACACACACACACACACACACACACATATATATATATATATATATATATATATATATATATATATATATATATATATATATATATATATATGGGAGGATATCCATTAGTAAAGTGTTCCTATAAAAAATCATTTTGAAAAGAGAAGAAGCAGTTTTTATCAATTTATATGGCGATTTGAATGCTACAAGACCTCAAAAGAATCATGGTACAGAAGACAATACAACGATGCATTCTTTCAATTGTCAATTATGGAGCTGAAACATGAAACCTAACCAAGGGACAGACTCACAAACTGAGAAGCATGCAACATGAAAGAAACGGAGAGATCATAAGACAGCGCAGTATATAAGGAAGAAAACGGGGGTCAGAGACATCATAGAATCTAATAGAAAACTTAGATAGCAATTGGCTGGCCATGTTGCAAGAATGACAGACTACCGATGGACATCACGTCTTACAATATCGATCCCCAGAGATCACGACAGAATGCAAGATGGAGGGATGAACTAAACAAATTAAGAAAATACTTGTTCCGCGACACCCACGATAGAAAAGTGTGGCAAATCCTGGAGACGGACGTTAAAGACTGATGATGATGAGACTCTGACGTCGTAAGTTACAATGGTGGGAGGTGCGAAAGACTGGAGTGAAGGAGAGAGAGATAGGACGAGCGTGCATGCTCCCTTTGAAGCGGCTTACTGGAAAACAAACACTTTCCGCCACTTCTTTGCTTTTTACCTTCTTTCTTAATGGTGAAAAAGTGGCGTAAAGCGAACTTCCACCATTATATATATATATATATATATATATATATATATATATATATATATATATATATATATATAAGTTCTCAATTAATAACTGTTCTTCTACGTTTTGCAGTTGGGGAGATACCATAGGACTACGGACTTTAACTTGGCTTCCTGAATGAGATTATTTCAAAATGCTTCATGTCGATATTTGTGTAAATCCTGAAAGCTGCAGATAAAAGAATGAAATCTTTATTAATTACAACTGATAGTAGTTTAGCTGCATCTTATTATATAAAAAAATAGCGTACAATATACATGTAAATATATTTGTATGTACACACGCAACCATTGTTATACATCTTCGATAGATGTGGGAGGTGTCCGTTTGTCTGACACGTTTTGAAAGGAACGTAAACATGGGTGCAGCCCATGCAAATTTGGCATGCCTGCTCAGAGGACATGTAGGGAGGTTTTAAAACAAAACGTTTTGAAAAAGATATTTCATAAGTGTTTTATAGGGGAGGATTCTATTTGCAACATAACTATAGTGCTTAATTGTAACCTATTTCCCGACCATATAAGTATATTCTTATTTCATTTCATCTGGCTACGTAAAGACTCTGATCCCTTCCAATAAGAAAAAGGGATGAGACAGAGTGACGCAAGTTCACCAAAACTCTTCATGACCTGCCTTTGGATTGTCTTCAAAAACTTGGAATGGTAATAGAGAGAAATCAGGATATATGGTGGATACCTAAGTAACCTCAGATTTGCTGACGACATTGTCTTCTTTGCTAAGAACCTTCAAGATTTCCAAATAGTGTTACACGAACTTGATGAAACAAGCACGATGAAACAAGTTCAAGAAAACAAATTTCATGAATGACAATCATGTTGGAGACAAAGAAAAAGACAACAAAATCGAAAACGCTGTGCAGAAAATAGACCACTACATCTACCTAGGATAACGAGTTTCTATGATGTCATCTAAAGAAGAAGTAAAGTGAAGAATCACATAGGATGGCAATGTTTCGTTTGAGCAAACGCGAAAAAAAGTCCCACTAATCCTAAAAAGAAAGGTATACAACCAATGTATTCTACCAATAGTTACCTAAGGAGCTGAAACATGGAACCTAACCAAAAGATCGACCGTGCACAAAAGAGAATCATGCTCAAAATCACATGAAGAGATCATAAGACTGCAGAGTATTTCAGAGAAAAGATAAGAATTCAAGACATTGTAGAAACTGTCAGAAAACTCAAATGGGCATGCTGTAAAAAATGGCTGACAACCGTTGGACATCAAGACACACAGCGTGGACCCAAAGAGATCAGGTTTGAGGCTGTGACCGACAGAAAGTAAGATGCTGTGACGACTTAGATAAATTCAGAAATTACTGGCTTCGCAGTGTCCATGATAGAGAGTATGGCGAATCTTGGCGAAAGTCTTTCTCCAGCGACAGACGCTGACAGGCTTCTGCTGCTGCTGCTGTTGGTGATGATGATGATGATGATGATGATGATGATGATGATGATGATACATAATTCTTTAAGGGGTGAAAGTAAACCCACATTTTAGAGATCAAGAGTCATTGGGGACTATTCCCTCTCTTTAACAGGTCAAAAGGGACGGGCGACTTTCCCTTCTTTCACCTATATATATATATATATATATATATATATAAATAAATATATATATATATATATATATATATATATATATATATATATATATATACGTGTGTGTGTGTGTTTGTGTGTCTGTGAGTATAGCAACAACATTGTCCTGCAGACGTCTTAGCCAATGCTTTGTCGCCGATCAACAGAGCATCTTGCCAAGCTAGGATTGGACTGTTCATGATGAGTGCCCAACGTGACGCTCCTTATGAAAATACTTCCAATGTTGTATACTCTTTGTCAAACATTCCCTCATCATTGGCGATCACATTGGAGCCAAATTTCACTCTAGAAATGTATCATAGTCTCACAACAAAAAGAACCCAAATGCCTATTATCACAAGGCAGGCCATTGCAGTGTATAGTAGCAGCCCTATGTGCAGTTCCGTCAGCGAAATACTTGGAGGGCTTTGTTTGGCTCATGGTAAATGCCAATCGCGCTATTTTCAAATTGAGAAAGCTAGACGATCTTTCGCTCGCGATATTTCCGTTATTTTTAGAGCAACAATGCACACTGAGTTTCGTTATTTTGAAGTTTGAACCAAAATGACCCTGATTCATATTGAATCAATTGAATCAACTTAAATACCTACAAAGTTACGATGCATAAAGAGAAAGTTCCCCACTTTTTTACTAATTCATGCAATAAGAATCTTTTGGAACGTTTTGTGAATGTAAAAAACAAAAGTTTACAATCAAAGTTTAAAAACAAGATTTAAAATAAGCATCTTTACAGTAAAGGAAATATCACGAATGATGATTTGGTGAAAAATGACTTGTGATAATCACTAGAGTTTTCACTGACGTTCACTGTTTTTACAAATTTTTTCTCCCATGAATTCTCCTACATCAGTGATTATGTTCAAATTATATGATGCATTCATTGATTCATTGTAATATAATCATTCATTTGCTCCCATTTAAGCATATATATATATATATATATATATGATTCCTGCAGCAGCCCGAATTTCCATTTGATTGCTCATTTTATTTACTCAGTTCTAGCCGAATGATTCATTCTCCGTGTAATAATGTAAGGTAGTTTTAAATAGAGATCTAAATAATATAATGTATTCATAAATATTCTGTTGGTTTATATATCCGTTTTTGAATATTATATGTATATATATGTACTGTTTTATTGAATCATCGTTAATTACCTCTGATGATCCTTTTTCTAAAAATACGGAGGATTGTGTATTTCATTCCAATATGCCTGTCTAGATCTCTTTTTGTGAATCCATTCCAGTTTGACCATATCAATTTGTTTCAGTATTTTTATTCTTTCTCTCTTGATCAATCTATATCTCTATCTATTCATCTATCAATCTATCGAATCAACGTTGCCCTCCAAATGGCCAAACCGACCAACAAGCCCAATGGGCTCCAAATTCTTCTCTCTTTGCTCGTGTGTGTGTGTGTGTGTGTGTGTGTGAGCGCGCGCGTGTATTTGTCCGGGAGCTCCAAGTCACTACACAGGGCAGTCACGTTGAAAGTTTGCACTGGTACACTCTCGGCTACAACATTGTTTTTCTGGATGGTGGGGGATTCACAAAAAAAAAAACAACACTTTTAGTGATCCCTGTCGTGATTTTAGATCAATAATGTCCATATATTGTTCTTTTATTTCTTTTACATGAGTTTTGATAAAAGATCTATTTTTTTAGATTCTAGATATTTTTTCAGATAATTCCAAACAGAAAATATTTTTTTATATAATTTTAGATATTTTTTCAGGTAATTTTCTCTAAAATTACATTTTTTAAAGATAATTTCAGATATAGTTTTATATCATTTTAGATAGAAGGTTTATTTTTTAGATATTTTGAGATTTTTTAGAAAATTTTGATGAAAGGTCTTTTTTTCATCATTTCAGATATTCTTCTTAGATGATTAGTTCTGGCACATGTGCAGGCAACGGTGATTCATGTATGCAAGATAGGGATATCTATTTATCCTTATCTTTCCGTACCTGTGTCAGTATTCCCCTTTTATCTCTAACAGTCTATCTTTCTAATCATGTAAATATGTATGTACATATGTATGTATATACGCTGCTTGCTCCTACATTGGTTTTCTTTTCAATATCAAATTTTTGCCTTTTCCTTCTCATCTTATTATAATTCAGTCCTCAATCTATTTACTTGATTTTCTTCTTTTTTTTTCTATCATTTCTTTTCTTTTGTCCTCAATTCCTTTCCATACAATAATTCTTCGTATCTTTTTTCAGTCCACCCATGAATTCGGCACAAATATCGATTGATACTTAGCAACTAAACGGCGAGTTGAACCTAGCCACGAATAAAAAGTCTCGGATGACCTCAGTGTGTTAATTTGCGATCGTACAATGTTAGAAAATCACCATTGCTTTTCCAATGGAAAGGAAATTGTATGTCATCATCTTATCATACCGTCTTGTGTACAGCTAACCTCAGAACTAAATTCCCTTGTATATTTTTTAGGCGAAGTATTTTCTCCGTTATTATTCGATTACTAGCTTTGCTCAATCTTATTATCGCTGCGTTTTATCACGAGACTCTCGTTTGACGCAAGTTCAAGTCTCGCCCAAATATAATTCTTTTGGTTTCAAGCCGTTTCCTCTAACCGCCGAAGTGTTTATTGTGAAAATACTTCACCTGAGAAGATTTCAAAGATAACTTCTTTTGCTTGGTTGCAACGAAATGTACGATACGAATCATAAACTTGATTAAAGTCACAAGTACAAATTTCCAGATGATACCGTATACGGCGTTAGATGCTACGTCAAGGTTTTAGTAATAATTGATTTTACGGATTTTCTTACACAAAATGAATGGATAAGCAGTTTAAAATTGATCAAAATTTAAAATAATTCAATCAAAACAAGGATTTCCTACACACAAGCATTGTTTTCATAATACTTTCTTGACGATTCCTCTAGCTTTCAGTCATTTGAGTGTGTGTGCGTGTGTACTTCAGTATATCAGTTCACGTCGATATAAAAAATGATGCACAATAAAAAAATTTTTTTTTTTAATGGGAAAATTCATGGAAGAAAATTTCTATAAAAACAGTGGATATCAGTGAGAACTGAAAAATATCAGTGATGCTGTGAAAATTTTTGCCTTTGGCTAGAATCAACTCTGGGGTCCAGATTCTGAATTTCAACCCACTTAAAGATCAAGTCAAGTCAAGAATCATCAGGAGTTTGGTGACAGAAATACGTCATAGGTGTGTACTGCTTAATCATTGACACATGCAGCTGAAGTGACTGAAGCAACGTGCCTGAAAGACAAACTGCCAAGATGTTGGATGTGGGTTCAAACTTTGTTCGAAGTTACTTCTTTATTTCTGGTTTCGCAGCATTCACCCCTGCAGTCGAAAGATTTAGCATGAATAAGCTTTACTTTAAAAGATTTCAAGACTCACATCAATAGTTATCATTCATCATCATTCATCATCAGCATCTTATCGTCCGTAATTGGACGAAGACCTTCTTCGGAATTCTTCGCACATCTCTATCATGGGCGTCGGGTAGCCAGTATTTTCTGAACCTGTCCAGTTCCTCTCATTATCTCATATTCTGCCGGCTCTGGTTCTACATTTGATCCCAAGGGATCCATGTTGTAAATTGTGATGTCAATCGTTTGTCTGCCATTCTTACTACATGACCAGACCATAGCTATTTGAGTTTCTTAATGTTTTTTATGATGTTTCAAACTCTTGTTTTTCGCTTAATATACTGTGCTGCTTTGTGGTCTCTCCACGTGATGCTGAGCATGGTTCTCAGTTAGCTGATCTGTCAATTCGTTAGGCTCCATGTTTCTGCTCCGTAGGTGACTATTGGGAGGATGCATTGGTTGCATACTCTTCTTCTTAGGAATAATAGGATTTTCTTGTTCGTAAGGATTGTGTTTGTTCTACCGACGGCTTGCCATCACACAGTGATTTTTGTTTTGATTTCTTCTTCTTTTCAGGATTTCATGGAGATTCGTTTTCCTTGGTAGATGTTGTGATCTATTTTGTCCAGCTTTGCGTCTCTGATTTTGATCATGGTGCATTTATTTCCGACATGTTTTTCGTACAAGACCTTTATTTTGCTGAAGTTTTTGTTAAGGACAACTTTCTGTTTTTTTCATTCAGTTCGTCTTGCATTAAACTGAGATCCAGGAGGTACTCTGCAAAAAGGACGATTTCGTCTGCAAATATGAGGTTTCTTTGGTATTGACCGTCTCTTCTGATGCCTTTCTTTTCCCAGTCAAGTTTTCTGAATATCATCTTGAGGCAGGCTGTAAACTGTTTGGGTGAGCAGATATAGCACTTTGTCTTACCCTTTTTCGAGCTGGAAAGCCTCTGAGTTTTCATGTAGCCTGATGAATCATTTAT
>OY735203.1:3220000-3245000 GCA_963457665.1 Thysanoteuthis rhombus | reverse complement strand
ATAGAAATGAGAACCTTCACATTTTTGCCAATAAATATATTATCATGAGGTCCATTTATAACGGAAGCATAGAATTCTGGGATCTTGGAACCACTCATTTCTTTGAAGGTGTGTCTTTCCATTGTCTGGCTATTGAAGACTCCCCCTCTAAGGAAATGGTTTGGAAAAGTGGCAACTAGTCGGAGAAAGGGCTGGTCAGGAGGCTGTATGAGGTAGAGTGTCGTAGCTAAGTTTCTGCAAAAGTCGAAAAACTACTGAATGGCCAACGATTAGTTCCTCTGCCACTTTGTTTTATGTGGTCAACCCCAATCATGTCCCTTGATTGGATGTCGTCAATCACTGAATGACGTCCATATCTTCAAGGCTCTCGTTTTTTTTCTGCGTTTCTTCGTTAATTTCCCAATCATAAAGAACTGTATGTTTATTGACGGTCCCTGACCAAATCTTTGCTTGATATTGCGAGCAGTTTCTGCTGATCTAAGAAAACTGCCCAGCCTAAACAAATTGAAAGAAATTCACACGTTAAAATTGCCTATTACATGGATATGGATAAATGATATTTTATACTTAAAACAGGCAACAATGTTTAAAATAACAAAAATTGCAATCATTCTGCACCAACGTAATAAAACAAAGTTTATGTCGTTGAATTTTCCATTTCTTTTAAAGAATCGATTAGGTACACCATCTCAAGCAGGAATACTACGAAGATCTACAATGTTTAAGACATGGTTAGATAACTATTATATTTCCTATGTCACATATCGAGGTTTGTGGTCTCAAAATACCTGACTAGACTAACATTTTGATCAACAGGGAAAAGGAAATATATTAAGAGGCTCCAAGTTGAGGCAAAGGCCCCAAAGTCTAATGAAGGAGAATTATCGATAATATATATATGTGTGTGTGTGTGTGTGTGTGTGTGTTTGTGTGTGTGTGTGTGATTTAATGATGGTATTGGAAAATGAAGTTACTTTCTTTTATACTCTATTTCCCCGACAAATTTCGATGTTCAACAGCTTTTTCATATCGGGATAAGATGATTAAAATCAGATTGTGTTCTTCATTGTCATTGGAACATTTCCCTTTGTATGATATCGTTTCGTGATATCATTAATGTTATTTAGCTTGAGCTCCTGCTTTTGTTGTTTATTATTTATATTGAAAAGTATAAAAGAAAAATCGTCGGGAAATACTCAATTACAGAAATACACACACGCACATACACACATGCACACACATACATAATTTGTAGTTCAACATTGAATAATCTGATAGGGATGTTTTAGAAAGTTTTGCTGCGTACCATGAAGAGCGGGAAAAGTGTAGGAAATCATAAATTCATGTAATAATCATTCTGTTAGAAGAAAGATTGTAGAAAATTATCGAGAAAAATATGCAGACAATATAAACGCAGATAAAAACTGATCGAGGTTGAAAACTTTAACTTGTTTACATTTGCGAACAGGTTGGTCGAATGGTATTTCAGAATTTTTCTTTCTAATTCACTATACTGTAAACAAATGTATTGATTAATAAATTTGGTAGACGAGGTATCTTAATTCGTTTTTGTAGTACAGCGTTTTCGATTTCGATGGACAACTAATCTCCATGAACCCTCAAAAGAAGAAGAAATCAAACAAAGATATCACTTTCCTAAGACCTGATATAATCTTTTACAAAGAAACAAAAATATTGTTACTGTACTGCATTCATTTCTTTACAATTTTGGATTTTATATTGTATTTACCAAAAGGTTTATCGTACCAGATATATTTTTATTATTCACGAATTTAGTGCATTTGCACCCCTCCTCTTGCAATGGTGCAACTAAACCCTGCGAATGGAACAGGACAATTGTATATATCTACTCCATTTGTCTCTGAACGCAGATAATTATACCATTAAGAAATGAATACGTAATTCGAAAGAAATAATTCTTCGCCGCTATATTAGTTTGAAACTCTATTTGATACGATCTCCCGTGAATGTATCGCTGGGCCTAGACTAGGTGAGAGTAACACTTTATTGAGACAGTAACCTTATCGGTCGCAGATTTGATTCTTTCAGTTGACCCATTTTCTTTGATTGTTTATAACAATTTATGCTGTCTACACCAAATGATTCTAAATCTGTCGCATAATGATGGATATGCAATTTTCACACAGCTGATATTTATTTTCTAACATATTTTCATTCCTTTCCAATGCACTCAAAATCCAACGGTTTTCTGTTAACCATACATTTTGAACATTTCACATGGGAAATTTCAGGTCAAAATCGAGCTTATAACTATATCAGGCAGGCGGGCTTATTGATCCAAAATCGCATCAAGAGCTACCTGGCGAATTCAAACACCGCCGGCCAACTGAATGTAGTACCCATTTTAGAGATAATTGCATTCATATCCAAGAAGACTGTGGAAAATAGGTGTCAGTCTAAATACCCCGTAATTTTGGCAACCATCTCCTACAGTATAGACTATTGAATCAATCAAGTTGAGACACAAAAGTTTCTGTTTTAAAATTGAGTATATCAATCCAAACGAATCATTGGATGACAGTCAGATTTTATGCTAAGCATCTTTCATTTCGGGCAGATTCTTCTTACTGACATCCTCATCGCAAAATCAATTTTGAAACCATTTCATTTGTTTAGAAAAGTAGACAAGATATCAAATGGCTTATTCATTGGATATTTCTATTTATGTTTCACTCGCTATTTGAACTTTATTTATTTATTTATCGAAGAATTTTGTTTGAATTCAATGAGATATTGAACACTGATATCGTTCGTGTAATCGAGGACGCCGTGTCTACCGCTGATAGATAGGATAGTCTGTTTGTCATGGTGGAGTTTAGTAAAGCCGTGCTCAGCATATGCAGAAATTTAACTCCTACCTGAGAGAAACAACAGAATTAGACAACAACGCGCATCAATAAAGATAATATAAGAAGAACTGATGGATCTGGTTCCTTTGACAAGTATGCCAGGGATATGTGAGTCGCTTGATCTATAAGGTCATATATTCGATGCTATAAGTAGTGGTTGTTATATGAGTCTCTGACAGGTAAGCTGGTCTTGTTGTATATGTGATACGTAACGGCTGTGCGCAGTTCTGCAGGGCTGGATCTATAGATTTGCGAAAGGAAAACTGATTAGATGCTCCATATTCGTGAATTGAAGATTTGAAGACAAAGTGTTCTAAGTTTGGCCTTTCTCGTGTTTGGAACTTGTGCATTGGAGTGGAAACTCAGAGCTCGAACCCGGGTGAAAAGCCAGGACTTTGATGTTGATTTTCAAGGCAGGTTGGAAGGTCCTCACTTCTTAGAAGATCGGACTAACACAATGTTTTTATTTGCCTGACCTCGTATCAAACTAAAGTAAGCATGACTGACATTCAAAGTGGCTTATTCATGCAGGTTCGGAAAAGACAGAATCCACAGGGAGTTAAATATGAACTGAAAGGGGATGGGGCCTTAGAGACCCGGATGATGTAGTGTTTTGCTCCCAAACCCTGCTCGAGACGAGTAAAATAAACAGGTTTGGTCATTGTGAATGCAACGGTCACACAGTGCCAAATCTCAGTAAATCGATTAAATGAGCCCATAGCAGAGTGACTGTTCATGCATGTTCCGTAAAGTCTTTTCTGATTGGTTGCCAAGTTACATCACGGCCGTATAACCGATTCTCAGGATATTCAAAATATCTAGATACTTTTTGAACAGATTTCGTATATCAATGTTGGACGCTTGCTGTAGAGTGATGGTTTAAGTTAAAATTTTGTTTGATACCCTATGATGAGCTAGTTTTTGACGAAGCTGAGTTCAATAAATATCAACAGATAGTGTGAAAGATTTAGAAATATGGGTTCAGCTTGATGTTATAACATTAGAAACAACTTTGATAGATTTATTTGACCATCAGGCGATAGATGAAGCTACAGATAGATGGCCAGTCACTGTCACTTAATTAAAAGACATTTGAAGAAAGTGGAAAGAGGTTTGGAAGAAAGGGGACGTAAATAAGAAGGATGTGAGAAGGATAGAGAGTAAGTTCAGTGGCATGAGGAACGGAAAAAAAGCAGGAGGTAGATAAAAAAAGAGGGCAAGATTATCATTTAGTTCCGGTATTGAGTAGTAGAAGAGAGTGAATCTAGTGAGAAGAGATGGTGATAGAAAAGAAGACCCTCGACTATAAGTTAGAGGACCAAAAATTTATTAGGAGAGTAGCACATTAGTGGGGTGCATAAGAGTACACTGGGAGAGGTGCCATGAGCTATTGTCCCGAGGAGTTTAATGATCATCTGATTTTTTTCTTTTCGGTTGAAATAGTGCAACTGTAGAGGGAATGAACGTTGCAGAACCAAATGAAAGGGTTGATAGTAAGACGAGAAAGCTAAACTATGTGCTGGTTGGTAAAAACTGCAGTTCGAATTTCGATAGTGCACTGTACAGGTTCATTGTCACACAGCAACAACGAATGAAGTCTAAAAACGTGATTCTTTTTTTAAGCCTAATATCATATTAGGTATATATGGAATTACTTGATGGAAAAATCTTTCAAAAGTTGTATTTACAATTATTTGAAGATAAGTTGGGATACGGTTTTACCGATGATAGTTTTATCTTCAAAATATTTCATCAGCTATTAACAACAGCACAAAGTAATAGAAGAAATACACTTTTAACTTCTTTTAGAATGTCCATGTATTAATTCATTCATTCATTCAGCAAGATATATTTTCTATAATCTACTTTGATGTTGCATTTCGCCCTAAGTAAGAAACTTGAGTATTTGGAACTCTCTCATACAAAACTGGATTATTTTTTTTATTCATCATCAGCCTTTCATCGCCCGTCGTTAGACACCGACCTCTTTCAGGATTCGCCAGACCTTTTTATCATGGGCGTTGCGGAGCAAAATCTTTCTGACTTGACTATTTCATCAAGCCATCATATATTTTACCGTCCACATTTTCGCAAATGGGGATTCACGTTGTGAGTTGTGATGTTGAGCGGTTGTCCGACATTCTTCAGTTCAGGGCAAAATATTAGTGATACGCTGTTACTTTATATATATATATATATATATATATATATATATATATATATATATATATATATATATATATATATATATATATATATCATAATGATTAAATTACATTGGCTCTATTCATAGATTTACAAAGTGTGAATTTGTTTTTGCTTGACTTTCATCAAGAAACACCCAATGAAGTCTATATTATAAGTGATAGAATCAATATAAACAAGAGTCATTATAAGAGATGTTCGGACAATAGAATCCATTGTTTTTGTTGCTTCATTGTTACCTACCATGATGTTTAACTTATCCATTAGCACGATAGAAAGTCTTGGGATCCCTTCTTGTTTACTTGGTAGTGAAAAGTAGAAATTTATAGCAATCAGAAGACAGGATATGTCGAAAAAACTGATCAAACCAACCCATTCACAGCAACGCATGCAAAATAAATGATTCCATATTCACAGATACTAGATCCGACTATTGAATTCATTTTTTTTTTTTTTTGCTTTTTAGATGCGTCCACATGCATGTCTATGATAGGCTCCGTCTCCAGTATATCCGAAATCGATTTTCGGCACATGGGTAAAAGAATCTTTCAGTCCTGCATCTTCATTGTGCACTAACTTGAAGAATAAAACCGTTGTCTGTTTGGGGATAAGGTTAAATTTAATACACGATTATAGTGCAGAACTCAACCCAGACTTTATGGCCACTTGTAATTACACCATTCAGAGAATAAATAGTTCTCTGATGATGTTAGAAAAATTCAAAAAACAAAACAAAACGATCTAATCAAACATTTTTCTTTGAGAAATTAGTTTTCTTATCAGACTTCAAATTAGAACTAGAAAATACTCTTAGTACTGGCATCCTCCGATATAAGGTGGTTCACAGTATCAAAGAGACAATCATTACATTGTTACTGACGTCCCCGATATAGTACTGTTTACAATATATACATTTTGTATGGATTAAAAATATTCATGACATTGATCCGGTGAAATGTGGGCACATCGTGGGACTAATGTACTCTTTTGTTACCATGACGTTTTGACTAATTTATTATACAAATATTTTCAGATGTACGATCTGTCTAGAAAGTCTATGGATCTCTTTTCATTTTCTCAGGAGTGCATGGTGGACATAGTGTTAAACAGGTGAGAAATTGCACCAAATATACTGATCAAACTAACCCTTTCAGAGCAACGCGTGTAAGACAGGTGATTCCATATCCAATGGACCAGTGTCTGTCCATTTTTAGTTGCATGTCTAGACATGGATCGTTTTTGTTTTGCAAAAGAAGCACAAAGCAGACTTTGTAATGGCGACTCATTTGATTTTGCTTGTACACCACTCATTTTCTTTTTTGCTTTTCTTATTTGTTGCAAAAGTCGGACGACAGTTGAATGGTCAATATTTAGTTCCTCTCAGGTTGTTTTGCGAGGATCTGTCCCAATAATCACCTTCAATCAGATCACAAAAAGACGACAAAAATTCTCCTCATTTGCAAGACCTTCATTGTTAGATGATAGTTTATTCAAAAAGTAAGCATCAAAGTTTGAAATAACGCAATTATTTTCGCTAACCTAATAATAATTCGAAATTTCCTTACATTGAATTGCTTTACAATCCTCTCACATTAAACGAAATCCGTACCGAAATGAAATCTTCCTGCATACTTTTGTCTAAAAGGTTAATTTTGAGGCATCTTCCAATTTTCTCCCCGTCAAGTGAAACTCCCCATTTATGGACCTGTATTAATATGTTAATACAATCTGTACCATCACGTGGATTCCCCCCTCTCACTTTCAGTCGTTCTCTATCTCATCATGTTTTACCAATATATACATAATAATATAAATGGCACGAATAACGAGTCATATCCGTTGTTATACTCAATTATATCTCAACCTCGAATACGTTTTTTGGGTAACCTACGTAAAGGAGCCCTTTGTTTCAAAAATTCAAAAGATTAGTAGAATGAAATAACATCCACATAAAATACATAATGATAATACACTATATAAAATTGCAAAAATAGCACTGTAATTAAAAAAACAAAGCTAGATATTAAATAAATGGCTTAAGAAAGAGTGATGTTTGATCAACACTGTGGTGGCGGGGGGCACGTTAGTATGACTATTTTGTTTTAAGATCCTCGAAACGGTTACATGGCAAACAATTGATAATCATAACCAGAAAGATTTACTCATAGTACCATAATATCTGATTCTACGTAAAATATAAAATCCATTCAAAAAGAAATTACATAAATATCATTAACAGATATCTGGAAATAATTCTCGGGCAAAAATAACTTTAAATATCAAACAGTAACAGAAATTATATTTTATAACGTTTTCATAAAAATCAAATGTTCATTTTAGTCGATTATTTCTGTACCTTCCAATGTCAAGTTAGTATTATAATTACTTTGGAAATTGAATATTTTTTCTCAAAAGTGACGAATGACCGGAGGAGTATAAAGGTCATATGAAATGAAAGCGCAAATAATTACTTGAAAATGTTATTTTATTTCTATTTCTTATTTGAATCTTCGACCACTCAATTAAACTAGTTTTTGGCTCGGTGGTTTGTGTGGTGGAAGAAGAAATATATTAAAGATCAGAAATGTCTTTACTTTGTTGTCAAATTGCCAGAAATAATAAGATAAAAATATTTTGAGATACTTCAAGAATAATATCTGCTTAACTCCTTGGAGATTATTGAAATGATTCTTTAAAAAAGTAAATATGGAAACAAAAATTATTAGATAAAAACGTGAAAAACCACTGAGCTCTTAGACACTATATATATTTATCCGTTGAAACATTTGGAAAATGGGATTTCCTTTCCATTTTTACCGATTTAGGGCGAATTTGTGGGAAAAGGTGTTGTCACCCTTATCAAAAACTAGGAATGACCTCTGATGACTGTTAAAAACCTCTGAGACCAACCTCTCAGAGTCCATTACCTGTGCTGTGTAAACATGTACCTCTCAACCAAATATAAGCTTCCTGAGCTCAACAGAATGTCTTATTATTGTTCCGATTGGCTACAAATGATTGTAAATGATTGCTGATGATCTCCGAATTCTATTTCACATAGTCTATGACCTTCGCTCTGAAAAGGTGTGCCCTTATACCAAGTTTCAACTTCTTAAGGGCAAATTAACGCCTACAACTGACTCAATTGGCTAAAAATGACCACAAATAAACTCTGATCATCTTGAATGGCCTCCGTGGTCAATAATACATAGCCCATGTCCTCCCGCTGTAAAAGGATGTGTCTCAATGCCAAATTCCAGCTTTGTAGATGCAAAAATGATTTAGGGCCACATCGTTCGAAAAGTGAGGGTCCTGTTTAGCATTATAATTACATTGTAGATAAAGCCCCGCAATAAAGCCTTTAAAAACTCTTCCGCCCTTTATCCTCTGCAGAGAGAGATACAAGGATATATACCCAGTGAATGTTAATACTTCGCACCTACCACTTTCATCAGCAACTGTTGATATGTTTTTTCCTGCCATCATGAGAACAAAAAGCCCATTTACATTTGAATTGTGGATTTTTCCGTTATCCAATCAGGTTTGATTGTTTTCGGAAACCTAGCGATTCTAACCAATTATCACCACGTATATATGAGGACGATCTATTAGACTCACCCTCCTTTCCCTAATTTACAAATATATATATATATATATATATATATATATAATCATTTTCCTGATTTTCCTTATATACTTATAGTTTATTCTAGTGAATTTTCTCGTATTCTAAATCTTATGATATCTTTGAATACTTGAAAGTTTTCAGCTATAGAATTTGAAAAGTTACGTAGAAATTGGTTCATAGTAATCTGTTTGCTATTATTTCGTATTTTTACGAATTGAAAATATACTATGAAATGTATATATACGTTGGTAAAATGACAATCGGAGAGCAGAGAGAATTTTAAGCGAGGAAGGAGTTACACCTCGAAAATTTTTCATATTACGTGGGTATGGTCTGATGCATTCGTTGGTTGCCAACCACCTTCTTCATGCAGAGAAAACTACGCGCTGTTTTAATCACCTCACTTCATTTCTCAAATCTCAAACGTGTTAACAGCATACAGTTTTATCTGCAACCACTACAAGTTCTCTGAAAAAGATGGTTAGCAACCATCGAAATGTACCAATACATACCCACGTGACTATCAAACTTTTCGTGATATAACGCCTTTTTTACTTATCATGTTTATCTTCACCTTCTACCTGTCATTTTACCAACATTCTTTCGTATCACTTCTCATCCACGCAACAAATGCATGTACATAAATATGTGTGTATGAGGGCAAGTGTATATATATATATATATATATGTATATATATATATATGTGTGTGTGTGTGTGTGTGTGTGTGTGTGTGTGTGTGTACTATTGGTAGGTCGTCATGAGCCGTATCCATTTTCCTCTTATTTTCATGTGTGTATGTACATGAATGTAAAATTATTCGCACGAATGTTTCTGATTCCTATACATGCATTCGTGAGATGCTACCCCAGACGAGGATTATGTACTGCAAACGCAACTAAATATTATTCGGATTCTATGAATAATACCCCAAATGCCTAGCTTCCACTGTCAGGAAGAGTCTCACTTCGGAAGTGACGAAGGAAACTACGTATTAAATGAGTAATTATTTCCGGTCTAATCCTCGAAACGTAATGTATCTGCCGGTGTCTTGTGTATTTGTGATTATATGGAAGTAAATGAGCAGGTAGGTATATCAATCAGTCTGTACCTAATGATGAGAGGAACATATTTTACAAGAAATATTCATTTTTCATAAAACCTTCCAACTTGTCAATGCACTTGACTCATTGATCACATAGAACGAACTCTATACAATTAACATTTCAGATCAATTTCAGCTAACTACTGAGTCAGGCTACGGACCTATCGATACAACTTCGTGTGTATATGTGTGTGTGTGTGTTTGTGTGTGTGTGTGTGCGTGTGCGTGTGTGTATACTGTGCACTGTTTTCAATCTTCTTAAAATTCTATCTTCGATCTCTTAGATAAAATGCATCATTTATTTTTTTCGCCTCAATTGCTGGTATGAGTCAATGACCAAAAGAAGGTTCTGCACTTTTTTCATACCGCTAACCTACTATTGAAACAATTAATCACATTTGGAAACAGCAACTCTCTTAACCACTGGGCAGGCTCGAGGTTTGTAGTTATGGACCTGTTGCTGACTATCTGACGCTAGTTACTATAAGTAATGGAGGAAGAGTAGAAACATCGATTGAGATGCTTGTAAAATCTGTAATAGCTGCGAGGTGGCAAATGGCAGTAAATCATTCCAATTCAAAGAGCAAATTGGATAATTGAACCGAGCAAATGCAGTACAAAAACCTCACCTTTGTCGTTTCATTATTTCCGCTCTCTTTCGCGATAAGCGCTGACAGGAAGCGCTAGGCCACGCTGAACTCTTTACCGACGTCGTTATCATTTCAATGTAAAGGGAGGCTTCACCTCGAAGACCTTCTTGTGCCGATGGTGTCATTAGGTCCCCCCACTGGCAACCTTTCCCGTAAAATGCTTTATCTTCTTAACATAGTTTTATTTACTATTATCTTCTTATTTATTTCGGGGTGGTGGAAATCTGTTCAGTCTTCATGATTATTTTATTTTCTTTTTACAATTAGAGTTTATAATGGATTCCTAATCTTTGTGCTTTAAAAAAATCATTTATTTACGATTTTATTTCCTTGTGTGTATTCATCAGTTTATATGCTTGTTCTATTAATTTTTTTTTTCTATCTTTCTTCTTGTTCTCTTTTTCTACTTTTTTTAATTAATTCCATGAGGCTTGGTTAACCATTGTACAGTTATCTTTTTTTTCGTTTTCTTTCGTTTTTGACAGAAAAGCTGAGCTTTCATTTTTGTTAAATTTATTTCCATATATCTTAGTAAATGTTCCTAAGCAGATTCCCTGGCTTTTATTCCGCGAAATAAAATTTCTCCATTTCTTCATATTCCTTTCCATGATTGTTTTTATCTCACGTTGTTCGATGTACATTCGATGGTCTTTTTTTTACCATTAAGATGGCTTATTATTGCGGAACGAAGTCGGACACAAGCCGACATTTTAATTCAGTTCTTTTATCTTCCGTCTCCCCGTCTCTGCCTCTCTCTATATTCCCCTCTCTCTCCTTTCCGCTACCTTTTGATTTCTCCTCTCTTATCATCCTATTCACTCCTGTCTTTCCTTTCCTTCATCAATGTCTTTTCCTCTCCCTCTAAAAAGCTTGTCTATTCTCTTTCCGTTTCTGCTTACAGTTTTTCCTCTTTCTTTTCCTTTTGTAAGCGAAATCATTTCTTTCCTAGAATCTCGTACCATGCAAAGAGGATTATAGTAATGTTTATACGAAACCAAACCATATTATCAGCTTCACCCCAAATCTGAAGCTACAGTTTGATCAAGTCAACGAGGTTGATTATTCTTTTACTATTTTATTTGCTTATCTCAGACTTCTTATTTAGCAAATATAAATTGGTTTTTCAATTTGCAAGCTGACACGTAATCTTCTGGCACGGGTCTCATAAACATACAAATAAATACATAAGACTGCAGCAAATACGGAAACATTAATTCGTCTAACTTTTCTTTGTATGTAAGATATTCTCCAAGGGATAAGGTTTACATTTTTTTATCTTGTGAGGGCGAGAGAAGAAAGCGTGGTACTTAGAGTGATAACATTAATACCAGAAAAAAGAAAAATGTCAGAAAAAATGTCGACTCCAAGATTCGCTAGCACTGGAAACTTAGCTAACCCATATATCATGGACCTGTCGTTCTGTAATCAAATGCAGATAGAATCAAAATGGGGATTAGATCGCACAAACTTTTGACCTTTCTGAAGAGCAGAGCATTGGATAAACCTGTAGGAACCCTGGAAAAGTTTATAAAAATCCGAATCCTGGACTGATATCCTAATTGTCATGAAGTATCATCCGCACAGAAACATTGGAGACATCAATCATAGACAAAGACAGTTCTACACTACACGTAAACCACTTGCAAATAGAGCTCATGGTCGCCTGTCGTTGACAATTCGTTATTTTGATTCTCACTGTGTACTTTACTTGTATATCCTTGAGTCAAGTACTAAGGTTAATCTCGCATACTATTCGCCAATATAAGGAGTGAATTCCCTAATATATGTCTCACTATGTAGACCCTGTACATACTAAATTTGACTTATTGAATATCTTCTGAAAACCTACAGTAATATAATGGCCAGCAAGCTTTAATCATCTGCTTTGTGCCTAACAAAATTATCAGTTTGGCCCAGAGAACCGATTTCCAACCATTTGGTTATTATTTCCAATAACGGTAGAGGAAGGTATTTTTTAATGAAATAATTAGAATGATATAGGCCCTTGCGTATTTCTTACATAGATTTTTTAGACGGTTAAGACTTGTCAATTTAATTCAGTAAGTGAGACACTTGCTTACCAATCAGTTGGTCATGGTTTCAAATCACAATTGGGGGATGTTATATATCAGTTTCGTTCAACGTGATAGGACAGCCAAATAGTGGGGAGCTTACACCCCTAGATTTGGTGAGGATTGTTTTTATGTTTATGATTGTTACCGTAGCAAAACAAAGTCAAATCCAAACTAAACTGGAGTTAGTCAATAAATTGGTCAACATGGAAGACCAAGATTCCAAACCTCCGAAAATGTACTTTTCCGGTCTTCAAAGCTAAAAATTAGAATATAAATCATATGGAATTGGAAGTTCTGTTAATCTATTCTATTTCTAATCCAAAAACTAAACAAAAAAGATATATTAAAAACAGATATCACGAATTTACGGTGCGATAATTGACAGCACCTAAGAATTAGTCCATTTATTGAAATTCCAGTCAACATGACTGGCGTTGGGACAGAACGAGTGCAAAGGAAGAAAGAGTCAATGCTAAATAGCATTGAAGACAGAGAACAGTAATACAAATATCTTATGTTGCTTTAGGTTTATATTGCGTTTTGTGAACTGATACTTGTCACGTGTCGAACAATTCACCAAGTAAAAAATTACCCTCGAAACATCTTACAATATATCTCAGTTTTTCAATGTGCATAAAATGCAATCCATTAATCCCTGTAAATATCAGAATACGACATTTCTTTTAGTTTTATGCCAATTTGTTTTCTCCGTCTTGAAAATTGTATCAGAAACCGTCAACAAAAACTATCAACATAGGTTTCCTCAATTTTCAAGTTGATCTGGCTGACTATGTATGTGCGTATGTATCACGCGTACAGGCCACACCAATGAAGTTACTTGGTTGAAATCTTAAACATTTACGTCTTTAAAAAGATTTAAGAGGGAATCTCTCCTCTCTGAAAGGAAGATTTTCTGTTGGTTGTTTAATCTACAACGTAAATTTATGCCAAATTGACATTTTACTTTACGTTTTTGTAACAATCACATTTGTTCTTTGAGAAGTCAGCATTTTGTACTAGTCAATACCCGATAGAAGACAAAAAGAAATATCTTATTCATTGATCACCCCTTTTCCATAATTTTCAATTGAACATTACCAAAACAACATGTTGCGGAAAGAAGTTACCTAGGGAACGATTTCTGTTGATTGACTAACCAGACCCGTATATTTATCTCGTCGGCTTCTCTCGATATCATCTTGAAATATTGAACGACTCCAACTTACAAAGACGGTGAAGTTTTCAATCCTTTTGTTCCCGGTCATCTGTTTGAGTGTATGTTTGCCGGTTTGTTTGTCTGTTCCAGCGCTCCTGGCCTAATCGTTTTATCTACAGATTGTAAAATTGGCATCAGTACTCCACCACGTCCCCCCTAAAAAGATTTACTTAAAAAAAAATGGGGGCCTTATTTTGTTTGTTTATTCCAGCGCTCCTGGTCATACCATTTTGTCTACGTATTTGAAAATTGACATCAGTACTCCACTATTCTAGATATTTGCCCGTGATAACATGAATATAATTCATTCTCCCATGGAATTTTTCTACATAAAATCATATGTTGGCGTCACGTTTATTCACTTATTAACTATGATGGCGAGACAATATTCTGTTTGGCTATGAGTAATTTTTGGAAAAAGCAGTTTTGATTTGGACTTTCTTTTCGTGCTGCGTTTTCTCAAAGCTCTTTACTAAAAAGCGTTTCCTGTATTGAGATGCTTTGCGAAACATTTCTTTGCAAACATATTCTCACTAAGAGCTTCCTTTTCATATTCTCAGACGTCCACATTTACAACACAAATGAATAAAACATGCTCAGTAAATAATTCGCCCAAGATTTTTAAGTGTTCACTAAATTGGTTTATTCCAAGACTGGTTCGTTTAACCACCAGTAAGAAAAATGCATACCTGTACAATGTGTTAGCATAATTGTAAAAACTTTAAAAATACTGAACAAGAATATTTTAACATAAAACAGATGGAAAAATATTAATATAAGAAACACAAAATTGCTATTTTAGTGACATGTACCCATAGGTAAGTAAATCTTGAGAAATAAGATTGTTCAATCTTGCCACTGCATCAACATTTTTTCGTCTAATTTATTTTAAGATATCTTTGAATTTTTTTGATTACATTAATACATTTTGCGAATACACATGTTTCTTACTGGTCCTATTTTCTTTAATGTTGATAATGTTTATATACAGCATCCGTAACAATAACTACTATAGTTTAGGGAAAAAAGTAGTTCCTGGATCGATTCGGACTACCTATCTCTCGATTAATAAACTGAACACACCAACCAACTGCACCATGGAGGCATATACACTTTGAATAATTCCTTTTTGAATAAAGATTTTTTGTACCTGACTTTCGAAATCTTTCTCGTCTATAACACACAAAAAACACTGGTTATATATTTGCTAATCGGAAAGTCCTTTCTTTAGATTTTTTAAATTTCGCTTGGTCAAATGTGCACATTGGATGTTTGGTGAAATTCACGTCTATGGTTTAAGCGTGCATTGCATTTTATCAAGTTTGAAGTAAAAATTCCCACAAAATTGTAACTCACATTTTTCGTGAGTCTGTGTGATTAAAAAAAAGTTATTCACAATAAAGGTCTTTAAAAGATGACATTAGTTTTATAAAAATTGTTCGAGTTTTACAAAAGTTCCCACAAAATTAAAGTCGTTGATTTGTGTAAAATCTCCATTTACTCATATCAAGTACCTAAGCACTAAATCCACTTGCGTGATTACTACTATGAAAATTCTCATGAATAAAACTTATGCTATTTTGACAATGCATCTACACATTCCAAGAATAGAAGTAAATACAATATCTTGACGAACAGGAAAGAAGAAATCATATTTATTACAGTTTCAAATCATGGCTCATGCCTTTACGAAACGATGGAAAAATGTATTAGTCTTATTTCAAGTGCCTCACAAATATCAAAACTCCCTCCTCTCCTGCCGTCTCTTGTTTCTGTTAGATATTTTAGTCTTAACATTTTGAAGTATCCTCACCGTGGAAGTACTGCATAAATTGACTGTACAGGCAATAAAGAAATGGGTAAATGTAGAAAAAAAAACCCTGCATACGAATCCTTCTCGAATAGTTTCATCTATTGATACGCTCGTTGGTTCAATCCACATCAGCACTTGACGATGTGTACGTTCACACGCACATGATATGTGACATGTCAGAGCTGGTTCCAGTCATGTCCTTATACCAAATATGAGAGAGACATAATTTTATCAGGCTGGCCATAACTATATATTACGTGTCATTCTTACATAAGGGGAAGGCAAGATTTCCAACGTTCTTTGTGCCAGTCTCAGTCGGAGTTTGAACTCGATTCACCCAGTCCTATTTCTGCCCCCCCTTCTTGCTGGCGGTACCTGGTGTTCCCAAGTGGTCATCTATCTAAGCACTGACTAGACTGAACGCTACTTAACCTCAGAGATTGAACGAGCACCGGTGCATTCTGCGTAATTGGACCGTAAGCTGGTTACAACAAGCTTTTCAAGCACTATTTAACTACCTTCCTACGAGCGCCGAATGTGACACAAGGTTGGTTTCACCTGGGACCCACACATGTACGTATAAGAATAAGTATAACTGTAACCCTCCTCTCAAAGGAATATCTACCAGAATTTTTGTGGTGTTACACATTTGGCAATGATACATTTTAAGATATATGTATTCATATGGGTGAACACTATCTTTAACTTTATTGAGAAAATATCCGTACTCCGCATAAATGAATCACCGTATTATGTGTGCGTACCAAAAGTAATCATCAAAAAAATATGTAAAATCATTTTTTAAAAATAGCACCTTTATATGAAATTACCTAAAAAAATATCACAAGATTTGGGCATTGCTGGTCCAACCTAACCACAGAGGTTTCCCTAAAGCTCTTGAAAAACAGATGGTGCCCAGTTGTGTACTCATGCAAATGTTTGAGGTGGTAGTACCAAAAATGTGACCATAGCGACTGGAGACACACATACACACTCAGAGCTGGGTAAAGAGAGAAGACTCTGTAGCCCACTTAGCTGGTTGGTCGGGCGGACCAGTCTTGGGGTTATGGTGATTCTGTACATCAATTCCTATACATTTCCTAGTTTTCTTAATCCCGATGGTTTGGAGTTAAACATCATCTTCGTTAGATAGTGGATGATGTTCTATTGGCATAACTTCAGGGGGCGGGGAGGGAAATGTTCAAATGGGCACCCTAGGCAGGAGGATGATAAAGTGATCTGTATTTTTCTGAGTGCGTTGGAGAGAAAGAAAAAAAAAACCAACATTATTTTTAATTGAAACTTTGAATCAGAAAGTTAATTTGACATTTGATTTGTTTTTCTCCTGGTCTCGGTGATTCATTTGCTAAATCGTGGAAAACGGGTAATTAACAACCATCAATTTAAAATCTTATTTTTTTTGTTTTTGTTTTCGCCAGACTTAGTTTTTTTTCCTTCGTGTTAATTAATTTGGTATATCATTGTTATCCCTCAATTTCTTATAGCTAATTTGCTATCAATTCCTTCAATGCATCTGTTTTCCAATTTTATAAATGTTTTAAACGTAAAGATATGAAAATGAATTACACTTTTTTACACTTTTCATGATCAGCTCTTTCATAGTTGTGTTCATTATTCATTTCAAATTTATTTTGCCTTAAAGCATTTTAAACGATTTCATCTATATCAATGTGTTTTGGGTTTGTTTTCTCTCTCGTTCTTTAGCTGACTTTGACAAACCTTTCCTCTCTGTTTATATTTCTGTGTTCAATATTTTTATTCACTTTTCTCTCATCTATGATCATTTTCTTATGGAAGTTTCACTTAATTTCAAATCATGATTCGTTTTTTTTTTTTAATGGCTAATTTCTATTCTAAGATTACTTTGATTTTAATTATCTCCTTGAGTTTTATTTTACTTATAAACATATTTATATTTGTTTTGTCTTCAACTTGTTTTAGCGTTTATTTCCATTTGTTTTCGTTGGGAATCTTCGGGCTTTCAAGAAGGGAAAAAATGCATTTTATAGAGCATTACAGACGACACGCTAAAAGGTCTCGGATTTCTAACAAATTGCCGGAAAGTCTTCTCGTTTATTTGATTTCTTTCGTCTCTTTATCGCATTGAATAAACAAGCAGAGCTGCAAAATAATTAAAATGAAGCAATACAAAAATCGAAATTAAACAGAGCAAAAAAACAAAAAAAAAGAAACGAAACTACAGGTTGTGATAAATGAGACTGTGATCAGCCTAACTTCCCCGGTTGTTGCATTTTCACTTAATGTCGACTTCTATCAACTAATTTCATTTGAAAAGCTTTAAGTGAAAATCCGGCTGCAGTGGATAATGTTCGTGCCGTCGCCTTACCCATCTTCACCCCTCACAATCTGACGAAGTTGAATTGTCCGTGTTTTAGTTTTGTTTTTCTCCGGGTAATTAACCACACTACTAACACTACTTAACGACCAGCTTCAAATAAACCAGAATGAAATAGAGAGAAAAGGAAGAGAAAGTTAGAAATTAGATTTTAAAAAAATGACTAATAAAAAGAAAATGACGAAAATGTAGAAATTGCTAAATGAAGATAAGCTGTTTTGCTTTCACTTGTTAAAGACTGGAAGTAGTTAGGGTAGGGAAGAGGAGAAGGATTGGTGATGACGTTACCTTAAATTGAACTTTGAGTTTTAGAAGCGATAGAAATGCTCTCTTTTCCTAATTGAAATTAGAGCGATTCGGTAGGAGTTGAAAAAAAAATGAAGAACTTCCGGCGACGAGTTTACTCACCACTGCGGTAATGTCGATACATCTAGTTGCCCAGAACGATATGAATTATCTGCCCTTACCTGCCATTCTGCTTTGGCAGTAAACCTACTGCAAGTTTCCCAATCTTCCTTCATTCTCGATCTCTTTCTCCCTTTTTTCATTCCCATCATAACACTCAACATTGTCCTCATACCATTTTACTTATCGATATTTTCCATAAATATTCGATAATTGATTATAATTATAATTTGATAATAGACTCGAAAGGGTTATTTGAGGATCCACTGCTACCTTTCCAGAGGAGCAAAAGTAAGTATTTCCACGGGATGGTAAAAACATATAATTCCATCATAAAGATATATTTGGATAATATCTATGAGTGGCAACCCCATTACATTATAAACATTCCATTCATGAAGAAGATGTTGCACTAATCGTCATTTTAGGCATAAGCAAGTACGACCTACTGTATGATACAGATTTCAGATAGTGTGCTTGACCATTGACAAAGACGCATAACCTGACCCCAGTCGAGTACCAGCGAATAATTATACGCTCTTTCTTGCATGGGAACTGATGGTTACATGAAACAACTGTACTGCAAAAGTCCATTATTTGATATAAAACCTCTCACTCTCGATGAAGATGCCCCATCAAATTTTCCCCGATTCAATTTGGATGCTGTTTCATATACGTCTCTATGATAATTGTGAATTGGAAGGCTTACTAGATTGTTAAAGTAACACTGGCGCCTGGGGTCAGTATTTGAGCCCGGGTAAGATTTTTTTGAATTGAATACTGACACTCAGGGTGGAAAATACTGCCCAATTTAGAAAACTGTTTCAACTTAAAATTTACATAGGTTTTGAACTAAAGTGAAAATTTGCCAACTACAGAAATATTCGACTCTCCCCCCCCCCCAAAAAAAAGAAGAAGATAATCTACTTTTCCACAGAAATATCTATCATATACACAAAAATTGGTTTCCAGATTATGGATGACCGGTCATTATATGAAATACCCGCCTTCCTGATTTATGCCATCATTTTGGTATACTTATTAATTAACTCAAACCAATGATTTTTTTCATACATGATAGATATTTCTATGGAAAAGAAAATTATGTTTTCATTTTTTCAATGCTTTTTCCTGAGATTCAAAATGGATACTTCTTCCCTTTTAATGTATATGCGATTTCATACATAAGTACCGGAAATTTGATCAAAATTCAATAAATAAGCGATTTTTGACAGTTTTGTGTGTTCATCGCGTGACAGTGATTGCACATTAATTTGTACAGATTTTTATCGATTTTGAAAATACTTAATATAGGGGGACCGCCTGGAGATTATCCAACCATTTGATAATAATGAAGTATAGCCTACCTAGGGTAACGGCACCTTACAGTCCTTCAAAGCATTCGTCTCAGGATTGCACTAACTCCAGCGCTCTTTTCACTTTTCAAAACAGTTCAAAAAGTTTTCTTACGTGATCACCATCATTTGCTGAATTGTTTTTTTTTATTCTTGTACATAGTCAGATATATCTTCCCTTCCATTGATGAGAAGTCAGAAGTCGAAGGCAGGGAACATTGGACTGTATGGGGAGCGGGCTGACAGACGTAAGTTAGACTGGAGGAAAAGAATTAGTAAGCTGGGTCTTTACGACTGCTCCGGTCCCAAAGAACACCAACTCGGTCAATGACGTCTATTAGCCGACCGAATAACCTCACTGGAGAGTGACTGGTTACGTAAGTTCACTAAGTTACATCAACGCTCCACGATCAGTTTTCGAGAGGTTCAAAACGGCTAAACATTTCCTGATTTATCAAAGTTATAAGTTTGTGCATGGAGCAAACGGTAGACTTTTAAATGGATCATCTCGCAGACTTCTTCACTGCCAATGGATGCATCGATAATTTTATTGAAGTGGAAAAAAAACTTTGTCTCACACTTTGCCGAATTGTCGACAAAGTAGGAACATATCTGTCCCAATTAGCCTTTTAGCCACTGACAACATTTATTCAGCAATCAGTTTATCAATTATTGTAATGAAGTCGAGAACAGACGAATGGCAATTAGAAAATGGAAATATTTATCACGAGGAACATTCTCTCCTGGAACAGTTTCCAAAGTCGAACTTGCTGTTGTTGTTATTGTTGTTATTATTATAATTATTATTATTTGGAATCTCACACCAGTTGCCTATTATTATTATTATTATTATTATTATTATTATTATTATTATTATTATTATTATTATTATTATTATTATTATTATTATTATTATTATTATTATTATTATTATTATTATTATTATTATTATTATTATTATTATTATTATTATTATTATTATTATTATTATTATTATTATTATTATTATTATTATTATTATTATTATTATTATTATTATTATTATTATTATTATTATTATTATTATTATTATTATTATTATTATTATTATTATTATTATTATTATTATTATTATTATTATTATTATTATTATTATTATTATTATTATTATTATTATTATTATTATTATTATTATTATTATTATTATTATTATTATTATTATTATTATTATTATTATTATTATTATTATTATTATTATTATTATTATTATTATTATTATTATTATTATTATTATTATTATTATTATTATTATTATTATTATTATTATTATTATTATTATTATTATTATTATTATTATTATTATTATTATTATTATTATTATTATTATTATTATTATTATTATTATTATTATTATTATTATTATTATTATTATTATTATTATTATTATTATTATTATTATTATTATTATTATTATTATTATTATTATTATTATTATTATTATTATTATTATTATTATTATTATTATTATTATTATTATTATTATTATTATTATTATTATTATTATTATTATTATTATTATTATTATTATTATTATTATTATTATTATTATTATTATTATTATTATTATTATTATTATTATTATTATTATTATTATTATTATTATTATTATTATTATTATTATTATTATTATTATTATTATTATTATTATTATTATTATTATTATTATTATTATTATTATTATTATTATTATTATTATTATTATTATTATTATTATTATTATTATTATTATTATTATTATTATTATTATTATTATTATTATTATTATTATTATTATTATTATTATTATTATTATTATTATTATTATTATTATTATTATTATTATTATTATTATTATTATTATTATTATTATTATTATTATTATTATTATTATTATTATTATTATTATTATTATTATTATTATTATTATTATTATTATTATTATTATTATTATTATTATTATTATTATTATTATTATTATTATTATTATTATTATTATTATTATTATTATTATTATTATTCTTCTTCTTCTTCTTCTTCTTCTTCTTCTTCTTCTTCTTCTTCTTCTTCTTCTTCTTCTTCTTCTTCTTCTTCTTCTTCTTGCTTCAGCACAACTTGTAGCCGTCGTAGAGACTGAGTAACATCAACTCTCCTCAAGCCCTCGGCCCTCCACTCAGCATTCCCACATCTATTGTGCATTTTCACATCAGAGGTTTTGTGGCCATTGCAGGAGGCTGAGTGACAGTAAGTCTCCTGATGCTTCAAGCTTTCCTCTCAGCGTCCTCTTATATCCCAGCAGAACTGTGGTTCATACTGTGTAAACTTCAATTTTCCCCACACCTATACCATGTTCATTCTAGATGTTCAGTCACTGCTGACGACTACAGGGCGGTAATCTAATATTTCCAGTACCCATCCATGTATTATTTCAGACCCCATCAGTACTGTGGTCTGCATTGTCTCAATCCTTCTCTTTGCTCCAACTCCTAAAAATCTTTACTTCAATGTCTTTGACACCAGTTCAAGTGCTCTTATTATTATGCACACTACCCTAACCTTCACGTTCCCCAACATTAGTATTCAGTCTGTGGTTCGTAAGTACAGCCACGTCTATGATTTGGGAGGTGCTTCTTTTCTTGAGCATAACAACCCGACCAGATTTTCTTACTTTGTTATCGAAGAAAATTTCTATGACAATCTCTAGTTTGTGTTGATAACATTTGTCTACGAGACCGAATCACAGACGTTTGCATAGTTCCCAGTGAATGACAGTCGCCATACCACCGTGCCTGATCATGTACTCCTTCATTGCTTCTTTTCTACATTCGCTGGTTATTTGGTTTATCATCACATCTTACTTTTCAAAGAATATCATTTTTCTAAGTAGCATTTTTTCATCTAATTTCTGTTGATTTTTACTGCAACTTCAAGATTATCATTCAAAAATAAAGAATAAGCCTGTGGCATTATCTTAACACTTTCACTACCGCCTTGGGTAGTAAAATATACAATGCAGCAAAATAAGCACGTTCTTTACTCACTGCTTCAAGGCAGAAACTAAATCCATAGCATTGCCGTAACTATTTATATTAACTTAAATAAAACTGTGAAAAGGACACATATGTATGTCAGAAGCATTTCACAACATGCCACAAGAAGCATATGTGAGTCGTGTTGCAGTGAACATGTTCAGGCTAATTTAGGTGTATTTCTTTTTAAATCACATAAAATCACACAAAAATCTAATAATTGCTTAACAAGTACGCAAAACTGTAAGGTGACATTTTTCTTATTAAAATCTAATTACTTCCATTCGTTATCCGGGTTTCTTAGATGGAGTTTTATCATTATAATTAATTTTAATTAACGATTCTATCATCTTATTTTTGTTGCTTCTTATCGCAATGCTCAGGTTGTTCTTTTATCTTTCACGACCGTTAATCAGAGAGCATGGATTGGAAATAAAGAATAAGCTTATGATGAGATTTGTATTGGCGTCCCTGCGGGCCCCGTATGGCCAGGACAGCACCCTGAGAATTAGTCTATGCAGATTGACCAGCAGATGACACTAAAATCAAGACATATCTTTACCACCAGGAGAGAAGTTGTGATCAAAACAACAAAGATAGGGATACCAGATCCGAACAATTCGTGGCTTTGGTTTTCTTTTGCCCCCTCTTAGATTTTCAGAAACAGTCAACCAAAACTGTCGAGCTGGCTGGTTATGTACGTATTACACATGTAAGCTGCACCATTAGATAGAGGTCTGAACATTTCAACATTTACACCTTATTATGTCAACAGAACCTTTTTTTTTTGTTTTTTAAATCCCCCCTTAGTATTCAGGTTTTACAAAATGAGCTCATGTCAAATTGGCCCCAAGTCTATTCCTGCTTGCTTTTGGGAAATTCCGGAATTTTTAGTGATTACCGTCGCATGAAAGGCGGGATAAGTAACTTATTGATCGATCACCCCTCCTCCCAACCTTTAAATTGATAAACACCAAACACGGCGTGCTGCCAAAAGACGTGGGTCACGTGATGGTTTCTATTGAGTGACTAACCACACCTGTCTTTATCTCTTTATTTCCCCCTCTTTTATTTTGAGAATGAATTCCAAAGCCGTTTCAAAGCCGCCATCTTGCTTTGGGGAAAGGGGGTTGGGGAATTTGGATCCGTACGAAATACAAGTCCAGCCGAATAACAGCGCATGCTCGGTTCGTTTCTGAATCACAATCTCGAGGACGGTGTAAGTTTACAGAGTGGCAAGCGCGCAACTTAAATATCAACTTGATTTGCAAGTCGTTCGATTCGGTAGTGTTCGAGTGTTAGAGTGAAACAAAGCACAGACAATGCAAGTGTAATGAGCGGGAAAAATGCCAGCGAATTAGCAACGAAACAGTGAACGACTCGCCCATAGAAACAGTGAGTCATGTGCTATGCATAGGTCAAAGGTCAAGCTAAATACGGCATCCATGGATAGGCTGTAAATCCATTTTCCGTTCAATGCCTAATTCACTAGACGTTGCAAGAGGTCACTGGGCCATTAACAAACAAACAAACAAACAAAAGGAAGAAGAGAGAAAAATATGAAAAAATACAAAGAAAATATGCTGGCAGATGTTTTAAACAAATATACACACACAAACGCACACTCACTTGCAGCCACCGATACACACAACAAATACATGAACACACACACACACACACATATATATATGTATATATATATATATATGTGTGTGTGTGTGTGTGTGTGTGTGAAGAAATTTGACAATTACAGAAGGAAAAGACTTGAGATTAATTTGTCAAGACTCTTCTTTTCCGAATCATCAACTTCCTTCACAAAATTTTGTCAGATCTATCTCTGTATATATGTGTTTTGTTTTTGCTTTTTTCTTATTTTAGTTGATGAAGCAATATGTCTTCATTGTTTTTCATTATTTACTATTTACCTTGTTTGTTGTTACTTTTCATTGCGTGTAAACAAAGCCTGTGTACTCTTTAGCAATGAGTAGATAGATTAACTGTGTGATTCGGAATAAAGTTCCCGGTGAGAATCGAACTCACGACCCTCAATACCAGACAATGTCTTCGCCGTAGACACGACCATTTTAACCACTTAACTTGGAGTCAGACTTTATCCACGATATCCTCAGTCCCATGTTCTTAAATTGATTTAATTCAATTTCCTTGTTTGTCATATATATATATATATATATATATATATATATATATATATATATATATATATATATATATATATA